>JAOTOM010003575.1:5000-67500 GCA_034440615.1 Ashinkailepas kermadecensis
GTGCTCTTGTATCTAGTGCGGTCATAGAAAATGTACATGCATCACATTAAAATTAATTTATGTTGCGTACATATTAGCTAGGTTATTGCACATATTTTACGTTACATTCATCATGCATGCAGATTTACATACCTAGCAAATTTACGTTGTCGTTACGTTAATCTTGTTGTTCGAAATGGAACTCACCACAGAGAAACGTTAAGTGATCCCGAATACAATAACGCCTTGGCTGCGGGTGTGTGTCGTAGCGCCAATGGGGACACGTGGGTGGCGAGAAGACCCTGTGGTGCCTGGAAATATTCAGAGCAGACGTGGAAGGCTTCCACTCCCCGGTGGAGGCGTTTAGGCTCGTCATTAAAAGACCGACAGCTCCAGCGGAGATCGATATAACGAAGGACACTCCTGTGCAGAAGAATCGGTCTATTGGGGCGTGATAATGGTTCATTTGGGTGTGGTAATACATTTTGCTGTCTGTCGCTTATTGTATACGTCTGTTCGTGGGCGGCGGGGGTATCATAGTGCCACAGCGAGGCAGTGTGATCGCCATAGCGAACAGCTCTAGCCAGCACAGTCTACAGGCATGGCCACGCCCCGTGGGCGGTTATCGGGGGCGACGTATATTTCAGCATGATGGGTAGGAATCAGATGGTGCGACCAACACTGTCGGCTGCTACGTAATTTGTCCACACGCGTGTGCTCTGCTTTCATCCAGCGTGGGTTGTGACGGGCTGCCGCAGCTCTGACCGGCATTCTTTGCGCCCACTATACCACCGTGCTTTACAGGTGAAGGTCCCTCCCCACATGATGATATCACACGTGCCCCCACGGTATTCCGACTGCACCTGTCAACTGCTCACAGCAACTTCGGTGTCCACCCACAGTACCCACTTCACCACTGACCTCAGCACCCACCCAAAAACTCATCCTCAGCATCCACCAATGGCTGGTACCCCGTCCCTCAGCACCCGTCAATGTGCCTGCCGCCAACCACCGGTGGGCGGAGTTGTTTGGCTGTACGGCGGTACAGACCACACCACACACCACGCCGAGCTGCCTCCGCCCCACGTGTCGTCGTCCTGCCAAACGGCCACACTGGTACAGGCCACACCACACTCCACACCGAGCCGCCCCCGCCCCACGTGTCGCCGTCCTGCCAAACGGCCACACCGGTACAGGCCACACCACACTCCACACCGAGCTGCCCCCGCCCCACGTGTCGCCGTCCTGCCAAACGGCCACACTGGTAAGCCACACCGCACACCACCCCCAGCCCCCCCCCCCCCGGTCGCCGTCCTGCCAAACGGCCACACTGGTACAGGCCACACCACACTCCACACCGAGCTGCCCCCGCCCCACGTGTCGCCGTCTGCCAAACGGCCAAACAGGCCACACCACACTCCACGCCGAGCTGCCTCCGCCCCACGTGTCGCCGTCCTGCCAAACGGCCACACTGCTATCGGATCCTGGCGACCAGAGGCCCACGCGCTCCGACACGGCTTCCCTTTTTGCGCGCGCTATCACGCCGCATCGCGTAATTACAGCATTACCGGCGGCGGCCTGTCGCGCGGCGCGTCGGCTGCTGACGGACGCTGATTGGTTGGCTGGCACGGATCACACGGGTGATCCGTGTGATCCGAGGCGCGGCTCGAGCTGACGCGCTGACAGACGGGAGGAGAGTAGCACGGGCGGACGTGGCCGCATCGCTTCAGCCAGTTGGCTCTGGGCTTGGATGGTCGGCCTACGCTGGACATGGATATCGTGAATTACGTCTTATCAGACGCTTCACTATCATTTTCAAGTGAGAGGAGGGTACAGATGTGTCGGGTATTTTTCATATTAGGCCAAATTAAGCTCAAATAAGATTTTAAATATGGCATAAATGCGAAAGAAGAATGCGAAATAGCAATGATGACTACTAAGCTGTTACTTATATAATTTAAAATGCAACAACTGCGACACTAATAATATATTTAATTTATTTTATCCCATGGGGTCTGAGGAACATGAGAACACACACCCTCCAGAGCTGCACTACCGAACAGTGGCAACATATGTGCTGCCATATGAGTCACGTGTGACACCTGTTGCAGGCTACCTGCGGCCTGGAGATCCCACCTGTTCCTGTGCGAGCTGCCGACGAATAGATCGACGACCGGCTCCGGATACACGCCCTGGACGACGCAGGAGATGTTCACCCGGTCCCGACTGGGCTTATTGCTCGTCAGGCTCATGTCTCGCGCCGGCGCTGAAGGGCAGCAGCGTGACGTCAGTGCAGGGGTCGCTGGCAGGTCACGTGCGGCCATCTCAGCGGCAAACACTGAACGTCCTGTCCCGCGCATGTGGCAGTCGGTTGCCTTCGTTTGCCGACTCTTGCAAGCCTCGAACAGGAGAAGGGAGGCGGCTGCGGAGTTCATGTCCGAGGGATGGCATCGCTTGCTAGCTCGGCCTACCGAGACGCGTGGTGTCACACGTCAGTCTCCTGTTGTAGACAACCGGTTGCAATATATTGTTGGAACGTTGGAACTGGTGTTAGGTGCGCAGGAGCTCGGAACAGGGGCGTACCTAGGATTTACGTCGGGGCAAACGGATTTGGAGGGACTCTGCCCACACCACCACTACGAGCAGCTCTCTTCCGACGCAGGTACATACCAACACCAGCACCAACTCTCTCGACACCGATCACTGGCACCATCTTCCTTCGAATACTGATGAGACCTCCCTTCCGAAACCGACAGCAGCTTCCTCCCGACACTGGCATCATCTTCCTTCCCGATACTAACACCAGGTCCCTCTCGACACTGCCACCGGCTCCCTCCTGACACACTAACACCAACTCCCCCGACCCACTGACACCATCTCCTCCCGACCCACTGAAACCATCTCCTCCCGACCCACTGACACCATCTCCCCCACACACTGACACCATCTCCCCTCCCCACTGACACCAGCGCGGCGGCGTGAGAGAGCGTCGCAGCGCGGGTGCTCACCGTAGACGACCATCTTGCTGGTGGCCGAGTCGACTCCGCGCCACGTGGTCACCCGACACGTGTACTCGCCGGACAGCTTCGTGGTCGGGTGCACGATCTGCACGGCGCGGTGCACCTTCAGCGGGTCGTCGCTCACCATGTGACCCAGGTGGACATGACCTCGCAGCAGGCCGAACGCCTGAGGCCGGTGGCCGGGAATCCACTGGTAGACGGGTGCCGGGCCGCGGTTGTGGTACCACTTGACCACCAGGCCGGCGGCGGCGCGGTCGACCGCGTCCAGCTGGTAGTCGCAGTCGAGCACCACGCTGGGCAGCGAGCCGTTCAGCACCACGGCCGGCATGCGCACGCGCAGGATGTGCACGTCGGAAGCACCTGCGACAGAACAGATATGCCTCTGGGTTTGTTGTCACGGCAGGGTTTCTTGTCCATCCACATTAATCCATGTTCGGCTTTGTACACACATTTCATGTGTGGAAAATTTCTTTTGCGGGAACCCTATGAGGCGGTTTTGCTCACCAGGTTGCTGTCAGTGTAGTACAGACACACAGAGCGGTGTCTGTCCATATGGTCCGCCGAGCTGATGTCAGTGTAGTACAGACACACAGAGCGGTGTCTGTCCATATGGTCCGCCGAGCTGATGTCAGTGTAGTAGACACACAGAGCGGTGTCTATCCATATGGTCCGCCGAGCTGATGTCAGTGTAGTACAGACACACAGAGCGGTGTCTGTCCATATGGTCCGCCGAGCTGATGTCAGTGTAGTACAGACACACAGAGCGGTGTCTGTCCATATGGTCCGCCGAGCTGATGTCAGTGTAGTACAGACACACAGGGTGTTGTCATATGGTCGCCGAGCTGATGTCAGTGTGTGAACACAGAGTGTTGTCCATATGTCCGCCGAGCTGATGTCAGTGTGAAATGCCATATGGTCCGCGGGGGGAGGCCACGAGCGGTGTCTGTCCATATGGTCCGCCGAGCTGATGTCAGTGTAGTACAGACACACAGAGCGGTGTCTGCCATATGGTCCGCCGAGCTGATGTCAGTGTAGTACAGACACACAGAGCGGTGTCTGTCCATATGGTCCGCCGAGCTGATGTCAGTGTCGTAGAGACACACAGAGCGGTGTCTGTCCATATGGTCCGCCGAGCTGATGTCAGTGTATTAGACACACAGAGCGGTGTCTGTCCATATGGTCCGCCGAGCTGATGTCAGTGTAGTACAGACACACAGAGCGGTGTCTGTCCATATGGTCCGCCGAGCTGATGTCAGTGTAGTACAGACACACAGAGCGGTGTCTGTCCATATGGTCCGCCGAGCTGATGTCAGTGTAGAAGACACACAGAGCGGTGTCTGTCCATATGATCCGTCGAGCTCGCATTATTTTTATTCTGCAATACAGAGCGACGTCGTGCCCTAGCAATGGGGATGGTCCACCTAACTGGAAGATCCCCTGAGAACACAGATCGATGTGTGAACCAGTTGCCGTGAGTGCCACTCTTGGGTGCTGATGGGCAGGGAGAGGTAGGGTCAGAGTAGCAGCCACCATTATTAGTCTTTGCAATATCTGCTCTAAACGGTGCACACTCATGGACATAAGGATCGGGGAGGGGCAGGGGACCATTGCCTCCACTTTTCTTAGATCTTAACCAGTATTCCAATGGTGTTTACTGGAAAGAATTGGTCTAAAAATCGGATCTCCTCCTCCACCTATTTGGTCGCTCCTGCGCCACTGGCTAGGGTTTCCCGAAAAGATGTAAATGCATATGTCGAGACAATTGGCATGGTTAGGAGCCCCACCATATCAATTTATTTACAACTATTTAGACCCTCAAGCGTCAATGGTCCTCAGAACATGGCTTTCACCAACATTTCGGTAATGGGGATAGATACCACTCAATACTCTTGAAACTCAACATCACACATAGTGGCGTGGCATGACAACATGGACCTGGACATGAATATCTACTCAGCCATTTTGCATCGGCGAAACCGCTGCCTCAGAGGCCATCACCCTTCCAAGAGCTGATTAGTTGTCTCTTATAGGTATGTTCTCTGCGGTCTTGACGTTCTTAATGATGATTTTTTTTATCGCGTTCTTAGTAGCGTTGCAAAGGACGACAGTATAATATGCATAAATAGCGCAAAAACACAAAGCAGCAGATCCTGAGATGTGATTCCGGGCGCTGCTAGCAACTGTGTTCGGGCATAACGGGCGACGGTAATCGCTCCTCTATTGAAAGTTGCAAGAATATACGAAAAGCTTTCAGTTGTGGGTAGAACAGAGATAGAGGTCAAAGTTTCTTAGATGATTCCCATAACTTTCCTTGACTGGAGTAATTAGGCACTGGCGCTCCGCATTTTCCAGATATCAAGGTAGCAAAGATATTAAAGAAGCAAGGCAAAGACATCAGATAACAAGGCTCTTATTACAGTAATGGAAAGCCAGATGACCGCAATGGGAAGTCTGAAAAATAGCTCACATGTCAAAATAGGACGTCAGAATGGACCTCGGGCCGACTCATTGCATGGGACCCATTGACGTTTCCGCAATGTTCACACCCATAAATTTCAAAACACCATCAACTCACCGCAACCAAGCGAATCACCCTGCTTGTTGCGAATTGATTGCAGAGTGGAATGACCACCTCCGGTACGAAGAGACGAATAATCGCGCATACGAGCTGCAAAGCAAGACGTCAATTGTACTGCCCTCACGAGACGTCAATTGTACTGCTCTGACGAGACATCAATTGTGCCGCTCTGACGAGACATCAATTGCACTGCTCTGACGGGATGTCAATTGTACTGCACTGACGAGATGTCGATTGTACTGCACTGACGAGACGTCAGTTGTACTGCACTGACGAGATGTCGATTGTACTGCTCTGACGAGACGTCATTTGTACTGCTCTGACAAGAAGTGAATTACGCTTTGTGTCTGTATATTACTGGATCTTAATTTGTAGGCGTGCTCTTTCTTTTACTGATAGGTGGCGAATAGATAGACGAAAGATAGTTTGGCCCCCTTCAGGCCGTTTGGGGGCGGGGGCATGGCCCCCGTTCCTCCCCTAGATCCGCTGGTGATGATGTGTGCTACATGGTTCAACTGCAGATGGTCTGCGGTGAGTCAACGCAGCGAGCATGCTCAGGAACATCATCACCCAATCACAGTGCCGACGTATCAGGTTCAAGGCATTTCGTACAGCCACAAGAAAACAAACTGACGAGTCTCGACCACTTTCTTCTGAGCCAAGTGTCACGATGCAGAGAAGTCGTTGGCCAGGAGAAATCCAGCGACAGTCTCCCACCATCTCCTCCAGCTCAAAACTGCCGTGCAGTATGGATTCATGGGTGCACGGCGCGATTAGCAGGAGCACGCCATTCATTTGGCGATTGTGAGACAAATTGTTGGTGTTGTATTCAGGCTGCCAGCATGTAAGGTGGCAGCCGGACGGTCTGCGAAGGTACTGCGAGGTTGAAATTCCTGTTCACCACATACCACGGGAGCTTAATGACACATCACTGGCCGGCCGGTAGGCGGCGCGCGGGGTGTCTCCGTCTGAGGGTGATGTCGGTACCATAGCCGCGGTTGGGGTGTCGGCACCACTCTGAGGGTGATGTCGGCACCACAGCCGCGGCTGGGGTGTCCCCGTCTAAGGGTGATGTCAACATCACAGCCGCGGCTGGGGTGTCCCCGTCTGAGGGTGATGTCGGCACCACAGCCGCGGCTGGGGTGTCCCCGTCTGAGGGTGATGTCGGCACCACAGCCGCGGCTGGGGTGTCCCCGTCTGAGGGTGATGTCGGCACCACAGCCGCGGCTGGGGTGTCCCAGTCTGAGGGTGATGTCGGCACCACAGCCGCGGCTGGGATGTCCCCGTCTGAGGGTGATGTCGGCACCACAGCCGCGGCTGGGGTGTCCCCGTCTGAGGGTGACACCGGCGCCACAGCCGCGACGTTTGTATCCACATTCCGACCATACACAGTCTGTGACGCACACCACTTTACCAATAACCAATGGCCATGCATCATCTATGGACTCAGTAATCTTGCAAATTAGAGACGGGAGACGGCCGGTTCAGTCGGCATTGGCGGCGCGGGCGGGCGACGCAGATGACGCCACAGACCCGTTTGCGGCGCGGTGCGGTCGTATCGGCGCTGCCGCCGTGTCCCTCGACCAGCCGACTAATGACCGGAATTATGCATAAGTACGCGGCGGGTCGGCGGCGGCGCGGTGTGATTAGCTCATAACTCGGACGCGGTCGGCACCTGTGCCGCCCTGACGCCGCGATAGGACCGGCGGCGCCGGCGCTGAGCTGTTGCTGACCTCACCGGCCGCCGCCGAGGTCGTCCCGGGTCAAGCGGTGGCCGGGCGGCCGGGTCGGGCGGGCCGAGCGGAGCCAACAGGCGAGCCAATTTGTGGCGAGGACGCGGCGGAAGGTGGTCACGGTGACGCCGATTAGTGACCGGTGACGGCGACACCAGTATATGTGTGTCGTGCCCGGCGGCTGTCAGCCCACGCCATACCCGCTGTCACCGTCTGTCGGGTGGTCAGTTGCTGCTGGTGGTCGGCCCACGCCATACCCGCTGTCACCGTCTGTCGGGTGGTCAGTTGTTGCTGGTGGTCGGCCCACGCCATACCCGCTGTCACCGTCTGTCGGGTGGTCAGTTGTTGCTGGTGGTCGGCCCACGCCATACCCGCTGTCACCGTCTGTCCGGGGATCAGTTGCTGCTGGTGGTCGGCCCACGCCATACCCGCTGTCACCGTCTGTCCGGGGATCAGTTGCTGCTGGTGGTCGGCCCACGCCATACCCGCTGTCACCGTCTGTCCGGGGATCAGTTGTTGCTGGTGGTCGGCCCACGCCATACCCGCTGTCACCGTCTGTCCGGGGATCAGTTGCTGCTGGTGGTCGGCCCACGCCATACCCGCTGTCACCGTCTGTCCGGGGATCAGTTGCTGCTGGTGGTCGGCACACGCCATACCCGCTGTCACCGTCTGTCCGGGGAGTCAGTTGCTGCTGGTGGTCGGCCCACGCCATACCCGCTGTCACCGTCTGTCCGGGTATCAGTTGCTGCTGGTGGTCGGCCCACGCCATACCCGCTGTCACCGTCTGTCGGGTGGTCAGTTGCTGCTGGTGGTCGGCCCACGCCATACCCGCTGTCACCGTCTGTCCGGGAGTCAGTTGCTGCTGGTGGTCGGCCCACGCCATACCCGCTGTCACCGTCTGTCGGGTGGTCAGTTGCTGCTGGTGGTCGGCCCACGCCATACCCGCTGTCACCGTCTGTCCGGGAGTCAGTTGCTGCTGGTGGTCGGCCCACGCCATACCCGCTGTCACCGTCTGTAGGGTGGTCAGTTGCTGCTGGTGGTCGGCCCACGCCATACCCGCTGTCACCGTCTGCCCCGTGGTCAGTTGCTGCTGGTGGTCGGCCCACGCCATACTCGCCGTCACCGTCTGTCCGGGGATCAGTTGCTGCTGGTGGTCGGCCCACGCCATACCCGCTGTCACCGTCTGTCCGGGGATCAGTTGTTGCTGGTGGTCGGCCCACGCCATACCCGCTGTCACCGTCTGTCGGGTGGTCAGTTGCTGCTGGTGGTGAGCCCACGCCATACCCGCTGTCACCGTCTGTCCGGGGATCAGTTGTTGCTGGTGGTCGGCCCACGCCATACCCGCTGTCACCGTCTGTCGGGTGGTCAGTTGCTGCTGGTGGTGAGCCAACGCCATACCCGCTGTCACCGTCTGTCCGGGGATGAGTTGCTGCTGGTGTGGGCGGGTAGCGGAGAAAGCTGACCAACGTAGCTCCGTCGCCAGCCCGGACGCCGAGTACAAACCGGCCGAGAAATCTCACGGGCCATGCATGAAAGACTCCGACACCAGGCGGGCCATGTTACGTTGAATTGTCGGTGAAAGTGGAAGCGCAATTGTGACGATGCTGTTAATGGAGATAAAAGTTTGCTCTTGGCGTAGTGGTCCATCTTTGCATCGGTGATATGTTTGCACTTGTAGGTTTGTTCACGATATAGTGTGCAAACCTTCATGGGTACACGTTTGTATCTCGCCTCAAATGCAGTGGACCGGTTTCTATTCGCTGTCTTCTAAAGTGCTGGGATTCCTCTGAATAGAAAGGCAAAACGTGTGCGCCTGGCGAGCATAACGTGTGTTGTACACCGACTGCAGACCACCTGCCACATCCCACACACACACACCGCACGCTACTTGACAGCGTCGACAGCGGGCCGCTGATGGGATCGAGTGGCTTGGTGATGGAGTCTAGTGGTCTGCTGATGGGTCTAGTGGCCTGCTGATGGGTCTAGTGGTCTGCTGATGGGTCTAATGGCCGCTAATGGGTCTGTTGACCGCTGATGGGCCTAGTGGTCTACTGATGGGTCTAGTAGCCTGCTGACGGGGTCGAGATGCTGCTGATGTGGTCGAGTGGCCTGCTGATGGGTCTAGTGGCCACCGATGGGGTCTAGTGGCCGCTGATGTGGTCGATATGCCGCTGACGGGTCGAGTGGACCGCTGAAACAGAACTTGCGCTGCACAGCGAAAGCCCAGACGCGACACAACCAGTCGTGGCGCATCTCAATTACCTGGCCAGGATGCTGGCGGGTCGTGACGTGCGTGGCGACAAAAACCGGCCGCCGCGGCGCCGACACCCAGCCGGGCCGCATAGGCGCGTCTGCCAGGGGCGTCACGTGTGACTGGTGTCGGCGCGAGTCCGGCGCGCGGACGACACGACTACCACGTGCTGCACGAGCGGCCGTCTGACGTGCCGCTGCAGTCTGTCGACGTGCCGCTGCAGTCTGTCGACGTGCCGCTGCAGTCTGTCGACGTGCCGCTGCAGTCTGTCGACGTGTCGCTGCAGTCTGTCGACGTGCCGCTGCAGTGTGTCGGCGTGCCGCTGCAGTCTGTCGGCGTGTCGCTGCAGTCTGTCGGCGTGCCGCTGCAGTCTGTCGACGTGCCGCTGCAGTCTGTCGGTACCGCTGCAGTCTGTCGGTACCGCTGCAGTCTGTCGGCGTACCGCTGCAGTCTGTCGGTACCACTGCAGTCTGTCGGTACCGCTGCAGTCTGTCGGTACCGCTGCAGTCTGTCGACGTGCCGCTGCAGTCTGTCGGCGTGCCGCTGCAGTCTGTCGGCGTGTCGCTGCAGTCTGTCGGCGTGCCGCTGCAGTCTGTCGACGTGTCGCTGCAGTCTGTCGACGTGTCGCTGCAGTCTGTCGACGTGTCGCTGCAGTCTGTCGGCGTGTCGCTGCAGTCTGTCGGCGTGGCGCGCTGCCTGACCTGGTACACGCGACAACGCCACATCGGTTCAGCAGCGATGTACGTGTTTGTTTTACTATCGCGCTCAGGTGGCTCATATACCTGGACAGCGCCCGACCTCTGTGGTGAAGGCGTGCTGTGTTTGCCATCGCGTTTAGCGTATTCGTTGTTGAATAGGGAAGCAATTCATGTGAGGAGTAAGACACTTCTCTCATCTCGTTCTTAAGGCCCATACACACGCAATGCGATGAGCACGCCACAGAGAGTCAAGGCTGGTAAGGTCATTAGACAACGTCCAGCTATTTTGCCAGAGGCCGTAATCAACCTTCACGCGTGCGCAATCGAGACAGTTGCATGCTCGCCAGACTCATCAGGTGTTGTTTTGCTTCACTATCGTTGCAACCTAGTTAACTTCTTACGGTCCTGAAAATTGCTTGGCAAATAAGGAGCCACCGAGTGATGACCTGAAAAGCGGCGGCGCGTACTTCACACTCATGCGTGTGCGTGCGTGTGGTGGGCTTGGGCATGTGCTTGGAACGTGCGTGGGGTGCGGCATGTGCGCGTGAATGTGTGTGTGTTGATGTTCTGCTGCTTGCGTTGTAATATACATGTGTGTGATTAGGTGCGCGTGCGTCTGCTCCTGTTTGTGCGCGTGTTTATACCTGGGTGGTTGTTGTGTGTACGCGTGTGTACACGTGTGTACGCGTGTGTACGCGTGTGTACGCATGCATACACTTGTGTACACGGGTGTACGCGTATGTACGCGTATGTGCGCGTATGGACGCGTATGTACGTGAGTGGAAGGCCCATTTCCCAATCTGCCCTCCTGGGATTTAGTCTTAGTCGTTCTCTCTATGCTCCCAACTTGGATACAAATCCAACGAAATTAAGATTCGATAATTTAATGATATTCAGATTATCTCAGCATTGCAAGGAAAACTTCAAGTGGGCTTCCATCCCAATATCAGTCATGCGTAAGACATGGCATACACCTGACAACGTCTGACATGGAACTGCCATCAGGTTTCGTGTAGGAAGACATCCTGTTACCAATGCTGATCATATCTACTACTTAATTGCCTTCTGAGGTCAACTAACTACTAGCTTTGATAAATATATCGAGGCATCTGACGGACGAGCAAAGTGAACAAAAGTTGTCTTCAGTCGTGGTGGCATTGCCTCTATCTGGATCTTAATATTGGACCGGAGTACCGGCTTACTGCAAGGAAAAATCGTAATTGATACAAAACTTCGTACCCAGACAGAAGACGCCATGACCCAATCTTTCAATGTGGTTACCACAGGCGTTGCACGATTGCGAGAGCGACAACACGACTTGGAGCTGTCTAACGTCTCTCAGAGGACCACTGGGGCCGAGTTGAGCCTTGGACAACGCCTCACTGGTGTACAAGAGCCAAGCCTTGGACAAAACCGCACTGGTACCAGAGCCGAGCCTTGGACAGCGCCTCACTGGTACCAGAGCCGAGCCTTGGACAGCGCCTCACTGGTACCAGAGCCGAGCCTTGGACAGCGCCTCACTGGTACCAGAGCCGAGCCTTGGACAGCACATCACTGGTACCAGAGCTGAGCCTTGGGCAGCACCTCACTGGTACCAGAGGCGAACCTTGGACAGCACCTCACTGGTACCAGAGCCGAGCCTTGGAGCCTCACTGGTACCAAGCCGAGCCTTGGACAGCGCCTCACTGGTACCAGAGCACAGGCCTTGGACACACCTCACTGGTACCAGCGAGCCGAGCCTTGGACAGCACCTCACTGGTATGTACCAGAGCTGAGCCTTGGACAGCACCTCACTGGTACCAGAGCCGAGCCTTGGACAGCACCTCACTGGTACCAGAGCCGAGCCTTGGACAGCACCTCACTGGTACCAGAGCTGAGCCTTGGACAGCACCTCACTGGTACCAGAGCCGAGCCTTGGGCAGCACCTCACTGGCAACAGAGCCGAGCCTTGGACAGCGCCTCACTGGTACCAGAGCCGAGCCTTGGACAGCACATCACTGGTACCAGAGCCGAGCCTTGGACAGCACCTCACTGGTACCAGAGCCGAGCCTTGGACAGCACCTCACTGGTATGTACCAGAGCTGAGCCTTGGACAGCACCTCACCGAGCCTTGGGCAGCACCTCACTGGCACCAGAGCCGAGCCTTGGACAGCACCTCACTGGTACCAGAGCCGGCCTGGACAGCACATCACTGGTCCAAGCCGAGCCTTGACCCAGAGCCGAGCCTTGGACAGCGCCTCACTGGTATACCAGCAGCCCCACTCGCAGATCATCGTGCGGGAATGTAGCGGGCGCCTATTAAGAGGGCGGGGCCGCCGGCCGCCACCTGGTGACGGGGGCGTGGCGCCACAGCGCCGCCCGGCGCGGCCGCCCCGCTCCGGGGTCGGAAGCGTCACACATCCGGTCGGGTCGTCACTTCCGCTCGGCTCAGCCCGGCCACAACAGGCCAGGCGACGCCGACTGGGTGGAGCGCGGCCCCCACCACCGTGTTTGGTGTTCTCGTCCACGTGCCAAATTCCGGCCAATTTAGATGGACTGTAGGTGGGGTGGTACGGATGTGTGACGAATGGGTGTTGTAAAACTGCACAAAATAGAGACGTGGAATTCTTCCAGCTCTGTGTCTTCGCCGATGGGCGTGAAATCAACGTGAAACATTATCTTTATGCCTTCTTTCAAGAAACAAAACACGTAAGCAATAACAAACAAAAACAAACATTTTGCTGCCAATCGAGGAATCTTAAATATGTTTCTCATGACGTTAAAATCACATCAGTCGGAGATATAGGTCAAGATAAAGTTGATCACCCCAGGAACCGAGTTGTTGTGCTGCTGATATCTTGTATGTGATGATAAACTCAGAGTCACAGAGATTACAACTATTCTGTGAGGTCATGACCATGCGATACAGTTGAAATAATTACCCGCTAAGCCAGGTCAAGTCGGGTCAGTTTCCCAACATTGCCAGTGTAGTCATGCTGAACACGATTGACAGATAGCGGCAGCGACCCATAGCATATCGAACCCTCCACTACAGCGCTTCACTTCCTCTCACCTACCCTCTTGCCACTAGCTACTATAGCTTCCGATATCTTTCCGAGATCTTGGAGAATGCTCTAAATATATGATAAGGTAAATAATATCTTACCCATCCTCTGCTGGTAATAAGTTAGTACGTCCGCAGCTGGTATGAGTCAGCTCGAATGGTGTATGTTTTCACATGTTGTCATGAGGGCACTGCATGCCCGTAGCTGCCAAACAACTGAATACAAGAGCACTGATCAGTCTCATGAATAAGGGAAAAACATGTTTGTTGTAATGTGCGTGACATGCCAAAATCGTCCCATTTAAAGGCAGCTGTAAATATTCAGAGAGAAGCAGTCTTCAGTTATTAGTGGCAATTCGCTCGTCAATGTTATTGGATGTTTTCAATGGTAGCAGATAATGTCTCCTTTTTCGATTAATTTAACTCCCATGGTATGCAGCTACTTTTGTTCTGACATTAAAGCATGGTTCGATAGAGGCGAAACCAGTCTTCACTCTGATGTTGCTGTGCAATATGTGCATTGCCTTCCTCTTATGCTTCTCTACAATATGTTGCAAAGAAAAAAGAAGAAGAAAACTAGTGGCTGGAATATGGAGATCTGGAGATGGACAAATACGAAATCAAGGCACCGTATTTCGAGAAATTGGCCTTATGTGTCCTAGGTTAACTAAGCGAAGTTAACTTAGCGAAGTTAACTGTGATTCTTAGTACGCCATACGCATACGCCATCCTGATATTGCATGCTAGAACAGCATCAACGTTGCACTTCATAAATTACCCTTGCTTGACTACTTTCAACTTCACTTAAGCGCAGTATATTTACTATGAGGTATGCATGCTCATTATGCAAATTTGCCAATAAAAAAGTATTCTCGATTGGGCAAATAGGTCTTGAGGTATTCGATTTCACCCAAATATTCACCGATGCTAGACATTTGCCCACTCGCATTGGGTGAATCTAGCTTACTGCAGCAGCAGTTTTTCTTCAGCCAATCGTGCTGCTAATAACATGCCTCCGGATCAGAAGAACGGATTTGAGGTAGGAACGGACTAACGGACTTGAGGTAGGAACGGACAAACGGATTTGATTGGCCAGTGAGAATTGCACTGAAACAGCTTCTGCTGGTCGACTGCGACAGTTCTGCAGCGAGCTGGGCGCGTGCATGCACAATTATCACACGCCTATTACGCGGATTGAAGCGATTCTTATCAGCCGATTGCGAGTGCATGCAAGCCTCTGCCTTGACTGACAGCACTGTCGTTCATTTTGTTGCAGGCAGTGAACTACAACCACCCCACGCAACGTGACAACGCAACAGTGCTCACTGTCGCAACTCGACCGTGCCCCGGCAGCGGATCCGACGCGTGCACCCACCTCGCGCTGGTGGCGGTAGGTGTGCGAACGTCGTGGCCAGCCACCAGGCCGCCGCTACACCGGCCAGCATTTCCGTCCGTGCCGAGACGCGACTGGTCTGCCCGTCTCACTGCTCACATCACGATCGGCGGGCGGCACGGCGACGCGCAGACGGGCCGTCGCACTCGACGGGGGTCCTCGGGCGCCGTTCAGGACCGACTGGTGGGCGCACTGGTTACGGCCCGGCACGTCACGTCACGTCACGTCACGTCACGTCACGTCACGCCGCTAGCAGCGGGTGCCCGTCGCTGGTCGACGGCCGAGCTAACGCTTACTGTCACTGCACAACCCGGCCGAATCGGCGGCGCTCGTCAGGCGCCGCCAGCGCCTCCAGTGGACGCGGGCAGAAACACTCAGCACGGGCAGCATGCGCAGGGCGATCGACGAAATTAAGCGGGTCCCAAAGTCACGGAAGAAAAATGTTTCAGAGGATGCCAGAGGTGTTGGACTGAATATCTTCATGTATTGTCCACAGGCTCAATTTCCTCAGTTAATACATATTGTGTCGCAGTATACAATGGCTTATGTCCGAGATGGTTTATGCGCTAGATGACACGATTTGACCTATGGCAAAACCGTTTGCCTACATTGCGGACAAATGAGGACATACCCTATCTTCCAATGTGCCCAGATTGTGACATTGTGGCCACCTGCATTCTGCAATTATTTCCTTGAAAATGAATGAATGTTCTAAATTTTGTTTCAATGAAAAGCGTTTTATAGGAAGCCTGTTCAATCCACCCATAATTGCACTAAGCCTATTTTTTGCAAACATGAATAATATGACGAGTTGGAGTTGGCACTGATGCAGTAGTAGATATGTCTGTCTCCCTTCATCTTTTTATATCTTCCTCTCTATCTCTCTCTCTCTCTCTCTCTCTCTCTCTCTCTCTCTCTCTCTCTCTCTCTCTCTCTCTCTCTCTCTCTCTCTCTCTCTCTCTCTCTCTCTCTCTCTCTCTCTCTCTCTCTCTCTCTCTCTCTCTCTCTTTCTCTCTCTCTCTCTCTGTCTTCCTCTTTCTCTTTCACCTTCTTTCATAAAACTGCGGAAGGTACACATCCGACCTGAAGTATGACATACAAGTAATACACGGTCTCTTGATCCCTCATTGTATCTAAGATTCCTCCCAACCCTTGCATGTGATCACAACTTCCGCATGGGAAGTGGCCAGACACACTTTTTGAAACGTCACGAGAGATAGTTGGAAATGTACTGTACGTCTCTGCTGCTAGCCGGAGGTTAGTCGTCATGTGTGTCCCCTACTGGGCTCCTACTGGTAGGGGTTCACTCACAGCACCAGTGGGCCCAAGTATCTGATTGTGCACACATCCATTGACCTTTTCACAGCGTGTTCTTGTTGTCGCTTAAGTAAAAATATCGTACAAATGCATACCATTGTACCTTTCCATGCAAACATTTACATTTACACACGATGTCTGAATGTCTAAGTATTCCAACGCCCAGTGTCCTTGAGGAATTTATCACTGTTTCTGGACTTGGTATGCTTTGTGGATAATTGTTATCCTGCTTGGGACGTTGACGAAGCCAACCAATGAGTTCAGCCGCGTTTGAGTGCTGCAGATTTCGACGGTATCCGACCCGTGAACAAGTGCACACTTCTATTTTAGCTCAATAGCGGCCATAGTGCTAAATTTTTACACTTAAAACCGAGTTAAATCACGATGTTTCTGATTCCCAATATATTAAACCACAGACAAGCACTCTTCAAAGATACCCTCACTATTATGTATTGGTTCAGCATGGGTGCAATGCCGGAGGTTTTGAGAACTGAGTTGCCAAGCAGTTTTGCCACGAAATTACTCCAAGCTTAGCTCCTGTTCCTGGGTTGCTCCTGTGGCAAATCCATAATATTTTGGTATGAGTGGAATCACTCCAGTGCTGCTAATTAGTTGGTGAAAGTAAATCATTCCAGTAGGAACAAAACCGAATCCATCAGGATTTCGAAGCACGCAATCGATATCAGATATTCAAAGTTAACCTGATGTTTGCAGAAGCCTGCAAAAACCGTCAGTTACCACAAGCGCCAGTGCTTAATCTGCTCCTACATGCATCTTCAACAGATCGCTGAAGTAATTAGCTGGGCATCAACTCATGTCATGCTATAAAAGTCACACACCATCATTGCCTAGAAAGGTAACCCGCGGAATAGTGGAAAGTAAGTGAGATCATGACCGCCACTGAACTGAGCTAGAACCGTTTGAGGTGGTGCTGTGGAGCGGTATTTCCAGTTCTTTTCCACTGGATTAGCAGCAGACCCACATGCCATGTGGACACCCTTCAGCCACAGCCCTGAGCCGGGAGCTGACGCTAAGAACAGGACTGAACGTAGGGTTCAGTTGTGGAGTTGTGGTCAGATATGCGCAACACGAATTGGCCTGTCTACTACCCTTGTCATCTGTCAAGAGTAATCTGGCCTTTGTGGCAGCCGAGCGGGTTCTCGTGCAGTCTGGACTGGTCTTCCATCTCTTAATGGAAAGTGCTTCTGTGAATTGCAATCGGACAAAGCGCATAATCTCACTTGGTATTTTGCGTCAGGCTCAATCAGCTGTTTTACGAAGAAGCTACTCTTTCGTTCTCACACGTTAAGTGCCAGTTCGTATGCCATCCGGGAAAAATGCCCCGCCTCTTCTCACTCCAGCACACACATATTTAACTAGGTACTTGAAACGTGTGGAACTTGTTGCACACAGGTGTAATTCGTGAACAGCCGAAACAAATATAATAAGACGTGTCAAACGTCATCATTTTGGACTGCGCAAGGAATATCTTAAGCACATGTACGGCCACGCCAACTTTTTCTCTACCTAAAAAGTATACACCGAGATGAACGTGGCGACAGCAGGTTTTGCAATTATTTTCGTTTGCGAATGTTTGTTTTGGAGCAGCCTTGCCCTTTCCTGGAGCTAATGGACCCTGCAACAAGTCACGTGTTTGGTGTCAGTATGATTTTTAGAAAACAAATTTGCCAAGCACCTAGATGATTTGGCTAGCCCATGCCTCGTTGGAATTGCACCGACCAGCCTACAATGAAGGCCTTTAATTACGGATAGTCATCATGCTGATGCGCTGAGTTCACCAATACCAATAATGCAGTCACTGCTGCAGCCATTACCACCACACAATCATGGTATTGCTCTAATTGTCCATGCTATCATGCAACAGCCATGAATCCCTTCTGAGTCATCACAAAGCAAAAACATCCCAATACAAACTTGAGAAACACATGAGTTATAGGTATATTAGTGGAAAAAGTGGATAGGTGGTTGTTTATGCAGCAAGCGTACATAGGCTTAAAGATGTAAAGTAAAAATATTGGAACCAGATTTTGCTAGTAGACCTCACTATTCGGCAAATAATTATACCCACTTCCGAACATTAATACTTTTAGTTTGTCAGTTCAGACGATGTCAGCTGTTGACACGCGTCTCTTGCACCGGCCACTACTCCCGGTGTGGCACGTGTCACGCCCACCGCCCACTACGTCCGGTGTGGCACGTGTCACGCCCACCGCCCACTACGTCCGGTGTGGCACGTGTCACGCCCACCGGCCACTACGTCCGGTGTGGCACGTGTCACGCCCACCGCCCACTGCATCCGGTGTGGCACGTGTCACGCCCACCGGCCACTACTCCTGGTGTGGCACGTGTCACGCCCACCGCCCACTACGTCCGGTGTGGCACGTGTCACGCCCATCGCCCACTACACCCGGTGTGACACGTGCCACGCCCACCGCCCACTACACCCGGTGTGGCCGTGTCATGTCCACCGCCCACTACTCACGGTGTGGCACGTGCCACGCCCACCGCCCACACACCCGGTGTGGCACGTACCACGCCCACCGCCCACTACGTCCGGTGTGGCCGTGTCACGCCCACCGCCCACTACGTCCGGTGTGGCACGTGTCACGCCCACCGCCCACTACGTCCGGTGTGGCCGTGTACGCCCACCGCCCACTACGTCGGTGTGGTACGTGTCACGCCCACCGCCCACTACGTCCGGTGTGGCACGTGTCACGCCCACCGCCCACTACGTCCGGTGTGGCACGTGTCACGCCCACCGCCCACTACGTCCGGTGTGGCACGTGTCACGCCCACCGCCCACTACGTCCGGTGTGGTACGTGTCACGCCCATCGCCCACTACGTCCGGTGTGACAGGTCTATCACGAGCCTTCACGATGTCATGTGCGCCACTGCGACAATCACAGTCAGCATATTCATTGTCCGTTCCAATGTGCCGTCATCGCAGTAGCACCAATATGTCCGGTGCCACGCCCGCGGCCAGGGCACACCTCATACAGCTGTGAACTATGCAGTGCGCAGCCGTAACTATGCAGTGTGCAGCTATAACTATGCAGTGTGCAGCAGCTGTAACTATGCAGTGTGCAGCCGTAACTATGCAGTGTGCAGCTGTAACTACTCAGTGTGCAGCAGTAACTATGCAGTATGCAGCCGTAAATATGCAGTGTGCAGCCGTAGCTATGCAGTGTGCGGCTGTAACTATGCAGTTTGCAGCCGTAGCTATGCAGTGTGCGGCTGTAACTATGCAGTGTGCAGCCGTAACTATGCAGTGTGCAGCTATAATTATGCAGTGTGCAGCAGCTGTGAACTATGCAGTGCGCAGCCGTAACTATGCAGTGTGCAGCTATAACTATGCAGTGTGCAGCAGCTGTGAACTATGCAGTATGCAGCCGTAAATATGCAGTGTGCAGCCGTAGCTATGCAGTGTGCAGCTGTGAACTATGCAGTGCGCAGCCGTAACTATGCAGTGTGCAGCTATAACTATGCAGTGTGCAGCAGCTGTAACTATGCAGTGTGCAGCCGTAACTATGCAGTGTGCAGCTATAACTATGCAGTGTACAGCTGTAACTATGCAGTGTGCAGCTGTAACTATGCAGTGTCGTCAGTTCATTGATATATGTGATGTGTTCAAGTGTACTTGTTGCCATAGTGAATACGCCACACACTAACTGCATAAATGTGCGTTTTCGAAAAGCTAAGCGGCCTGCAATCAAAATGTGAGCACGATAACCGGATCTAAAACTTCAATTTTACATAGAAATACCCATCCCAACCTGGGAAATTGACGTTGGTTTACACGCCGTGCCCTAGTGTACAGCTGTAAGCTATGCAGTATGAGGCCATCGCTATGTGGTGTACAGCCATGAGCAGTGCAGAATGCGGCCGCGGTTGTGCACTGTGTAGTATGCGGCCGCGGTTGTGCATTGTACAGTATGCGGCCGCTGTTGTGCACTGTGCAATATGCGGTCACGGTTTGCACTGTGTATGCGGCGCGGTTGTGCACTGTGCAGTATGCGGCCGCGGTTGTGCACTGTGCAGTATGCGGCCGCGGTTGTGCACTGTGCAGTATGCGGCCACGGTTGTGCACTGTGCAGTATGCGGCCACGGTTGTGCACTGTGCAGTATGCGGCCACGGTTGTGCACTGTGTAGTATGCGGCCGCGGTTGTGCATTGTACAGTATGCGGCCGCTGTTGTGCACTGTGCAATATGCGGTCACGGTTGTGCACTGTGCAGTATGCGGCCACGGTTGTGCACCGTGCAGTATGCGGCCGCGGTTGTGCACTGTGCAGTATGCGGCCGCGGTTGTGCACTCAGTATGCGGCCACGTTGTGCACTGTGCAGTATGCGGCCGCGGTTGTGCACTGTGCAGTATGCGGCCGCGGTTGTGCACTGTGCAGTATGCGGCCGCGGTTGTGCACTGTGCAGTATGCGGCCGCGGTTGTGCACTGTGCAGTATGCGGCCGCGGTTGTGCACCGTGCAGTATGCGGCCACGGTTGTGCACTGTGCAGTATGCGGCCGCGGTTGTGCACTGTGCAGTATCGGGCCGTGGTTGTGCACCGTGCAGTGTGCGGTCACGGTTGTGCACGGTGCAGTATGCGGCCGCGGTTGTGCACTGTGCAGTATCGGGCCGCGGTTGTGCACGGTGCAGTATCGGGCCGTGGTTGTGCACCGTGCAGTATCGGGCCGCGGTTGTGCACCGTGCAGTGTGCGGACGCGGTTGTGCACTGTGCAGTATGCGGCCACGGTTGTGCAGGTTTTGGCCACGGTTGTGCACCGTGCAGTATCGGGCCGTGGTTGTGCACCGTGCAGTGTGCGGACGCGGTTGTGCACGGTGCAGTATCGGGACGCGGTTGTGCACCGTGCAGTGTGCGGACGCGGTTGTGCACTGTGTGCAACAGAACGCGGCGCCCGGCAGTCTGAAGTTGTGGGGGAAACTCTGGCGCTTTCTCACGGCTCCAAAACTGGGCAAGGCCACACTCGCAGCCCTGGGAACCGCTCCCACGTAAAGCCGCGCGTGGGACGTTGCAAACAGGGACAGACGGAGCAGCGAGACCCCAAGTGTCCGTACCACAAGCCCAGTGGAAAGCCGAGCACGGGAAACCAGCGATCATGGGATCGTGAGTGGCTCTGTCAGAGGATGGTGGTTGCATTGCAGCGGTTATGCAAGCAAGAGACACCGAACACCGACGCCATTGCATCATAAGAACGGTGACATCAAAGAGATTGCATTGCCCATTTTCATACGTGACATTTCACCATCCTCTACCCACAAGGGAGATTGTGGCTGTGACTCCTCGACTGAATTTCACACATTCTGGAGCTGGAACAGCGGAATAAAACCAAGCGCATTGCTCGGCACGCGACACATACATGGCCACAGGTGACCACCACATATCTACGGCTGCACACTACAGATGGGTGGCTGCCAATCCTTGGAGAAGTGAACGAGTCAGTCAGTGTGCACATGACACGTTGGGGATGTGTTATCTGGCATCCTCCCCACCTCGTTGTATTCTCCTCATGGTCTGCACCTCATCCCTCAGAAAATATGATATGGTATGCACATGTCGCATTGAGAAGCTAATCTATGTGCGGACATCGCATCTTGCGTGAATATTATGCTGTGGCAGCCATACAAAAAGGACCTGCGATATTATTTTAGGATGCCCATTAATGCACCTTTTTTGCCAATTATCTTGGTGCTTAGGGTACGACGGTTGCAAATGTCATTGTTAACATTGACGTGTGAATTAGTGGCTCTTAAGAAGCTAAGGGAAGTTAGGTATGAGTACATAATTATAGGGATGTCCTCGCAACTAAACGTGATATATTCAGTTGTATGACGAATGGATCAGTACCGCCAATATATCAGTGAGATGAACCGGCTAGCGATAGCCACCCGATAGTATCTTAGACAATCTATTAAAGAGATAAACCGGGGAACAAACCACTGGATTGCACCTTAGACCAGTACAAATATATGAAAGTTCATCATACCTCGTAGCACTCATAGTTAAGGAAGTAAGATCAAATCCACGGCAGGCCATATCACGGGTGATTTTAAAAGCTGCTGAAGGCTGGTAAATGATTGCTTTCGACTCACCTAGGTAGAAATGGTCACCGAATTCGAATTCAAGGTGTTAAAATTACTCAGAATGTTCGTAACAAAGCCACCCGATGTTAATCCATAACAGTGACCCCAGTGACCTTGGGACGGTTACCGTGAAGCAACACAGGCAAACAACACCTAATCACGAAATGTTAGCAATCAAGGCACATTAACTGTAGCAAAGCCAGCAAAAGCCACAAGTTCCGCGAAATCTGGACAAAAGAAATCACGCCATAGGCCACGAAATAACAAAATCTGATTTTATTGAGATCCACGCGATGTGCATACCATCAGCAATATGAAATATCAGCTTGCTTGTACACGTGATTGAGTGCTGAGCGCAACACAAAGTACCCGGTGGATATATCCACGCCGTTTACGCTACGCACACTCGAGCTACCCGGCCGGGTCTCTACCCCACAACACGTCATAATGGACGTGGACATAATGGACGTGGACATAATGGACACACGGGCACGGAGCTAGTCATATCTGGGCACTGAAGTTACATGTGTAAGTGCTCTCCAAGGCCTCGAAGTTCATCTCAAATGCTCGCTTGCCATCGGCAGTCTATATACTCAGTTTCCGCGATCAGTTTCACAGGCAATCTCCATTATCGACTCCTCGGTCAATTGTCGTAGCAGTATTTCAGTCAGACAGTGATTTGTGCACCAGCAAGCATGTCTTTTTATTATTTATTGATTCACTCAGTTTTGTGATTTATTTATCTATTTTCGTTTCTTTTCAGCTTTTATTATTATCTGCATCCGTGGTAAGGCAGTCATTTTCTCTCGTAGCCTCTGTGAAGCATCCTTCAGTCAGTCTCGGCAGTCAATATCTCAGTTAGCCAAACATGCAGTCTCCGTATTCAGTCTCCTAGTCCGTCTCTCATGTGCTCTGTCAGTCAGTCTCCGTAATCAGCATATCATTTATTCGTTCAGTCAGTTTCCGTGATCAGGCTCCCAGTCCGTCTTTCACCAGCTGGCCAGCTGACACCAGCTGACGGAGACAGTCTGTCCCCGTGGTCAGCATCGCATTCATTCAGTCAGTCAGCTTTCGTTATCAGGCTCCCAGTCCGTCTTTCACGTACCAGCTGACGGAGACAGTCTGTCCCCGTGGTCAGCATCGCATTCATTCAGTCAGTCAGCTTCCGTTATCAGGCTCCCAATTAGTCCCAGTTAGATGTGGGTGGGGTAGGGTTTTAGGGCGCATCGACCATGGTAAATCATTTAGCTCCAGTAAGATGTGAGCACAGTTCCATCTGAGTGCATGTCGCCGTCGAACGTATGTCACAGTTAGGAACCCCCACTCCAGATGTGAGTGCAGTTCCATCTGAGTACATGTCGCCGTCGAACGTATGTCATAGTTCGGAATCCACACTCCTGATGTGAGTATTGTTTCATCTGAGTACATGTCGCCATCGAACGCACACCACAGCTGAGGTGAGAGCATGTGGGGCCACTCTCGCGATGCGGTGCCTGAGCACAGTGCCGGGCGCTGACGTCTGAGCACATGTGGGGCCGGTCGGCCTGAGTACGTCCTGAAGTGCTGACGATAGCTGAGGCGCTTCTCCGGCACATTCCGTGATCCATGCGCCACATCATCACCCATAGAACTAGAGTCGTCTGATCCGCGGGAGATAAAGCCTCCCACCTTCTCGGAAATCATGGCGCGCAGCAAGTTACTTTTGCCCAGCACAATCATTTGCAAGGATCAGGGACCCCTTGTGGTGGCTCCGGATTTAGAAAACATGGGAAACAGCCATTGATATCCGACTGGCTGTGATTTCTCTGGATTACAGTTTCGACATTCTACACTTCTGATGGATTGGGACAGGTGGTCACGGTTGTCGAAGCACACGGAGAATAACAATAACTGAACAACCGACCATAGCGAACATCGGCAACTTGTGGGGAGGGGACGAGGTGCCTATGCCCTGATAATAATGCAGCCCACATTCATACGCGGGTTAAAATAATACAAGCTCTCAAAGCCGTTCTAAATAGTGGTTTGAAACACTCGTTTGATCTGTGCAAATCGTAGCTTGGAATCCGACATCCAAAAAGCTCATGAGGGCGCTGTTATACAGATAACTTTGTCGCTCTGGCTCCCCTTGCTACGCTGCTACCTCGTGGCAGCTCACCACTGATCATATCACAATGGTCCATGCACATCGAAAATGTTATTCCAGTAGCCCTGGAAGAAATATACTGTTCCCCAACTGAATTACGCCTTGGGCCCGCCCGATTCTGACAATTGTGAATGTAAAAAGGGCATAGGATACGGTAGAAGAGAAGCACGCATATGTAACTGAGCTGTAACACATAGGGTACGGACATAAGAAACATACAGGTGTAACTGAGCAGTACATTAATGTCACTGCCATCTGCGCACTAGATCACATTATATGTGATTTGCAAGTGGGAAAGAGGGATTGAACAAACAACGGTCGTCGAAATACAAAATGTATTCACATCTCCCTACGCAACTAAATCAACTTTGTTTTCCTTAAAAAGATAATAAAACAGCACACACAGACCCCCGCACGCGTGAAGTTCCGAAGGGTTGGTGACGTCACCTCTGTCCCGTGACGTCCACACACCACCGGTGACGTCACAGAGCGGTGGTGGCGGATGCCGGCGACGGCGGTGGGCTGTCACGTCTGATCTGTCATCTTGCCGACACAATCACCGCATCTGACGCAGCCGCCGATGGAGCCGACCGACTGTCCCTGTGTCATTGTGTCAGACGATCAGCGGCATCATCACCCCACTCACTCTGTCGGCCAGACGTTTAGCCTGTGTCGGGCTCACTGTGTCGGACGATCAGCGGCATCATCACCCCACTCACTCTGTCGGCCAGACGTTTGGCCTGTGTCGGGCTCACTGTGTCGGACGATCAGCGGCATCATCACCCCACTCACTCTGTCGGCCAGACGTTTGGTCTGTGTCGGGCTCACTGTGTCGGACGATCAGCGGCATCATCACCCCACTCACTCTGTCGGCTAGACGTTTAGCCTGTGTCGGGCTCACTGTGTCGGACGATCAGTGGCATCATCACTCCACTCGCTCTGTCGGCCAGACGTTTAGCCTGTTTCGAGCTCACTGTGTCGGACGATCAGCGGCATCATCACTCCACTCATTCTGTCGGCCAGACGTTTGGTCTGTGTCGGGCTCACTGTGTCGGACGATCAGCGGCATCATCACCCCACTCACTCTGTCGGCCAGACGTTTAGCCTGTGTCGGGCTCACTGTGTCGGACGATCAGCGGCATCATCACCCCACTCACTCTGTCGGCCAGATGTGTGAGTCAAACATCTCGGTGTGTATGTCCGCTTCGGTGTCCTGGTCTGCAGCTCCATGTGCACGTCCGCCTCGGTGTCCTGGTCTGCGGCTTTGAAAAGGCGCCGACCGATTCATCAGTGCAGCATATGAAGCGGAACCAACAGCGCCACACATCCTGATCCCGGTGACGTGGCCGCCGAACTCGTGGCCGCCACCAGGAAACTTCACGCACCGATGTGCCGATACGATCGATGCCCACGTCCGACTCTGGCGGCGATACAATGACCCCTCCCGGACGCCGAGTCGGGCAGCCTCGCGGCCCCGCTCGCCGACCAGTCGCTGGCGGCCGTTTTTAGAGCGGTCGCGGCCAGCCGGTAAGCCGCCGACAAACTCCACAGAGGCGGCCGACCGCACGCAGATGAAGCATAATTACAACGCGGCCCGCGAAGACAGCGTCCGACGCTCCGTTCGCCGTTAATAAATCAATTATAATTGGTAATGATGTAGGGATGATGTGCTGCCGTGGCCAGCCGCCACCCTCGGCGAGATAATGGAAGCGGGTCGGCGGTGGCGATGGGTGGTCACAGCGTCCACACGGCGGGTCAAGGTCGCCGCACGCGGCGCCGTCGCTCGTCGGGTCACAGGTCACTGGTGGAAGCGGAGCGATCGTGTTGATACGGACAATCAGAGCATAAATACTGTACCAAGTGGTAAGCACCTTGTTTTGACCGCAGCGAACTGCTGGGGAAGCACAGTGTGCGGGATCTGACCCAGTACCAGGGCGTTCATGTTGACAGGGTCTGACACACTACCGGGACGTTCATGTTGACAGGGTCTGACACACTACCGGGACGTTCATGTTGACAGGCATACGAAAAAAATTTGGTCGTGCATACTGCCATCGCAAATGCTAGATTAAAGTGCAAATTGTCTACCAACATTTGCGCAGCTATATTGCGAGCGAATTCTCACCAAGGGCCTTTATTTCCCTTACTTTATGCGCACCAGTGAAAAATAAGGCCATGATATGCATGATTTGCAATATATCGATGAAGGAAGAAATCGAAGCACGCGGCTGCTTTCGTCAACGTTTTCTGTTCGCTTATCTTCATCTCAAATATTCTCCCCCACGAATAATTAGTGAGCATGCAGGTAATCATCAGCTATTTTCTTCTAATTACTTTCATATGTTGAAGACATATGAAGTCTTCTCTGGAAGATTAGTGAAGGCGACCTTCGCTTCTTGGCTACGGTAGGCATCAGGCGATGGCGCTGCCGATAATATCCATGTCTCGGCGGGCCACTCCGGGGTCACGTGCCTTGACCTGCTGACATTGACCTGAATGTTCACCAACATTAACACACCTCCGCGCAGTCTTTCGTCCGCCTGTGTCACATTTAGTGTAAAAACCTGTTGTTGTTGGGCTGGTCAGGTTTGTCGAAGGGAGGCGCGGGCGCAGTACGCAGAGATGAGCAGCTGCGTGATTCACTGGCCGGTCTCAACTGGTGCTCTCCCACAACTTCAGAGACACGCAAGGCACGCACTTCGAGAGGTGGTCAGTTTGTGGTCGTGGTCACACTTGCGGTTAGAATCGGGAGTGCGCTAGCCTGGGATTGGGCACTTCACGCTTTACGTGGTGTACTTGTGCCCCACATCAACACCGTCCGCATTGTACACAACCTGCATCCTACACACTCGAATCCGTGCTACATTTCAATAACGGCACGCTTCAACGACGGCGGGCGCATGCCGATCGTCTGCACATTCTCTGCCTGCAGCGGACGGCAGGCGGACAGCATTGCTATGGTGATCAGATTGGCTATTGTTTCACTTTTTGCCGGCCGATCAGTGTTCGACAATGGGGCGGGCGTCCCGTCCCGGCGCCCATCCCTGGGCCGGTGTAGATTAACAGTGGCCCGCTGGCAGCCGGCGGGTGGTCCTGTGCAGTGTGCAACTGACCGAGGTCGGCTGGAGAGGCGTACAAGGTGGCGCGGGGGGAGACTGAGGCGCACAGGGTGGCGCAGAGGGAGACAGAGGCGCAGATGGTGGCGCAGAGGGAGACTGAGGCGCAGAGGGTGGCGCAGAGGGAGACTGAGGCGTACAGGGTGGAGCAGAGGGAGAATGGGGCACAGAGGGTGGCGCAGAGGGAGACTGAGGCGCAGAGGGTGACGCAGAGGTAGACTGAGGCGCAGAGGGAGACTGAGGAGCAGAGGGAGACTGAGGCGCAGGGGGAGGCTGAGGCGCAGAGGGCGGCGCCGGCCGCCGCACTCCCGGCCGAAATCCATTGTCGGGACCAAAAGTCGGGAGAGAGAGAGAGAGAGAGAGAGCTGGCGGGTGGGTCACGACGCCGGCTCGGTACAGCACCCAACACCCAACCGCACCCATTCGTGATCCGCGAGAGGCACCTCGGCGATGGTGGGCAGAGTTGCAGGGGGCGGCGTCCGGAAAAACAGCGCCGGCCCTGCCCGGTCCGGTCATGTCCGGCTCAAGCCGCACCACCTGCCGCTACGGATGCAGCGAATCTCGCCATCAGGTCACGAACACATGTGGACCGGCGCCACGGCTGTCGCTAGAGGGCCGGCCACAGCGTGTCGACACTCGCCGCTCCGGCGTCACCAGCCTACACAACCAGATGGTGACACCAGCCTACACAACCAGATGGTGACCGGCGCCACGGCTGTCGCTAGAGGGCCGGCCACCGCGTGTCGACACTCGCCGCTCCGGCGTCACCAGCCTACACAACCAGGTGGTGACACAGCCTACACAACCAAATGGTGACCGGCGCCACGGCTGTCGCTAGAGGGCCGGCCACCGCGTGTCGACACTCGCCGCTCCGGCGTCACCAGCCTACACAACCAGGTGGTATCGCGACCCACACAATTCGCCGACTCCGTGTCGACACTCGCCGCTCCGGCGTCACCAGCCTACACAACCAGGTGGTATCGCGACCCACACAATTCGCCGACTCCGTGTCGACACTCGCCGCTCCGGCGTCACCAGCCTACACAACCAGATGGTATCGCGACACACACAACTCGCCGACTCCGTGTCCCTAAAATGTTGTTCCGAGGCTAACCTTCAAAGCATCTCCAGCGCACGCTCTTGTGATATATCCCAGTGCCCATCTTCTGACATGTTCGAGTTTGGCATTGAATACGCCCAAAGAACCGCTCAAACAGCAGACGCAGGACTGGCGCTAACGCCCCTGACGAGTGAAAACATGTGCTTGCCGTGCACGTGCACAAGCAGAGCAGACAGAGCACCACGTGCAGGGCTGGCGCTAATGCCCTTGACGAGTGAACACATGTGCTCGCCGTGCATGTGCACCAGGGCTCGACAAGTGGTGTTCGCACGAAGAAGCCCGCCAGACGCTGGAGATCAACATCAGTAGTCTGGAAACGGCCGATAGCTGACAGTATATGAATGACGGATTAACCATAGCCGGTTGACAAGAAGAATCGCTACAAAACCACTTCCCAGCGGCGCATGAATGATAATCATCCTCCTGGCTGATATCGCTGATAGCTTTACCACGGCGGCTGAGCGGCGACATCACCAGGTCGGCGCCGACATGGAATCGTGACGAGGGTAGCGGCACGGACGGCAGCGACGTTAGCATGCCGGCGGCGGCGGCTGCCCGAGATCTGGGTGCATGCTGAACACGGGCGAGATCGGCCCGCCGAGGAGATGTGCGATAATCGCGCGGCACGCTTGTGTGGCCCACAGCCGCGGCAATTTGCGACAGCCTCGGCCGGCTCCGGGCTGGATGGAAGATGGTCACCCGTTAATCCACGGACAGGCCAGTGAGTCAGCCCAGACATGACATGGGGGGAGGGGGGGGGGGGGTGTTGTCTGCCGTCCTCCCCACCCCCCTGACGCTCTCCTCATAGACTGGACAGTGAGCATCCTTCATCGTGGGGTGTATGTCCTGCCGTCCTCCCCACCCCCATGATGCTTCCCCATGGGCTGGACGGTGAGTTCCTCATCCAGAAACACATATTATATTCATACCAAGAGTAATATAATGGAAAACTAATTCATGTGTAGGATTTTTTTGCATCTTAGGTGAATAATCTGTTGTCAGTCATACGAGAAGAATTCCATATATCATCTTGGTTTGCTTGTGGTGAATTTGTATCGCAAGGTATTTTATTGCTTGAGGCACGAATATTGTAAACGTCACCGTTCATATTCACATGCGAGTTACTGATATGTAATGACCTAAAGCGAATTTAATTGAAGGTCATAAATATGAAGTTATCTCCGTAGTTAGATGCGTTCCTCTCAGTTGCATGATTTATGGAAACATCTGCAGATATTCGACCGCCGAGGATGACACCGTGCCTGACGTGTCTAACCCCAGGTAGTTAATGCCTCTTCACTATCTAAAACGTGCCCCTTGTCGTCCTTCACCTTTTCTGCAGCACCTTTGGTTTCTGTTTTTAAGGATTTTGACGTGTTTAAAGTTCATGTCAATACGACTGGCACGTGCGTAGCTACCATGGAAGTAGCCGCGCCCGATTGCGACACAAATACAAACACTATCTGCTATGTACTGCAGAGGACATATGGACTGAACCAATTTTAAGTAAGCACGAGGAGCTATGGCTACCCCATCTTCGGGAGAGTCAGGTGCTCTTTACAAACGTCGATTGCTAGGCAGACTCCAAAACTGGCTTATTTCAGGAAAATTTACAGAATGTAGCATCTAAGCAGCTAACGGAAGTAACATGAAATACTTAGATGCATGGTACACACCAACACAGCCGAGCAGACCCGACAACACGCTAGCTTTAGTGCGTTGTAGACACCAACACAGCCTATGAGACCAGACAACACGCTAGTCTTAGTGCGTCGTAGACACCAATTCATGCAGCTAGAGCTCAAGTGCAAACAATTCAGAAATAGCATGAGGAAAACCTCAGATTATCGAAATCTGCCTTTCGCACAGGAATTCGACTAAATATCAGCTCAACACCGCACACCAAATGCAACCTAGCCAGCTCTATGTAACTGGAACAATCAAAACAAGGCTATAACTAAGCACAGAAAATTGAGGGAACTTCCTCACCTCAGTTAGTTTTGCTTGACCGTGGCCTACTCATTCGCCCTGAAGCTCAGGGAAGTGTACCATTTCTCTTCCTCTGGCATCCTCTTGGAACACGTCTCCTAGATCCAGCCAGCGACCAGCCAATTTTGCAGAGCGAGAGCACGCACAGCCCAGCCATCTCCAGCCCGGTGCAGAAAGTTCGCGGCTCGAGCCTGGGCAAACGCCACTGACCATAAGTGTATGCTCTGACCAAGTGATGCACATAACATGCATGATGCAATCTCCCCTCGCAGTATGGGAGTTGTTGATAATTTAGTCACAGGTTGTTTTATGTACGACGATGTTTTACATGTCTAAAAAGCACTGGTTATCCAACTGATATTCTTTCTGTGGACATGCAAATGGGAGAAATCCCTCAGATACGTCATGGTGTGCAAACGGGAATGCTTTGCTGCCGTGGCGCATATCAGAGCGACCTGGCACCACTCTGCCTGCGGATATTAAACTGGTCTAGTGTTAGCCAAATTATTCCATCTTTATGTAGCAGACAGCTCGAACATTCCCCTCTGGGGACCAATATCCAGCTGCCGGAGACAGGCTAGACGCATTTTTTGGGCTAAGTTTATCATCACCGCATCACGGTACAGCCGAAACTGCACCGCCGGATTAACTGGATGCTACCAGCTGACATACGTCGACCGGCATGCGTCATGATATACGGCACGGCATACGTAGCCGGCATACGTCATCATGCTGCACCTCTCCGCATCGCCTATCTGTCTCGCGAACCACGTTACCTTAGTGAGCCCCTCTTTTTGGATGCATTGGGTTGGAAATTAGGATGGCAACAGCCCGTTTTTTCAGTTTTTGTAGGCGACAGCCCGGCTCCTCCCACACCCCGTCCGGCGTGACGTCACAGCGACGTGACAAATGACACTTTCACACTGTTCCTGTGGCTGTCTTCGTTTGCGGATATTTATCCCGAGTTTTTTTTTCTTGCGATGCACGGAGGCAAGGTGCACACCACACAGAGTGTTAAATAAATTCCTTTCGCTTGATATTGATTGGCGTCATTATGCGCCTGTGCAGGCCTATGCTATAGCTCATGCGCTACTCCATTTCGACTGCATTTATGAACAAGTTTACGACCTTCCTAAATTGGCAAGCCAGGGCGCAAGCCGATGCGAATCGGCAACAGTTCATCCAGCACATTGGTCGCGAGATATGACCGGCATAGCCCACCAATAAATAAATCGGCCGCCGGCCGAACAGCGCTAATATCACTCTACACTAACGCGCTGTCTGCAGCCGAGGACCGCCGTCGGCCGGTCTTTGTAATGACGCCCTGTGCACACATAAAAGGCGCCGCCGGCCGACGGTTCGCGAGCCCGGCGACCTTTCGTGTGTGCCGTTCGCGTCACGTGCTGTCCGCAACTCTCACGGCCCGACCCGGCGCGGCGCAACACCCACCCAGTCTCCAAAACGCAGCGGTTGTGTAGTTTATTGGCGCCATGAGTGCGGCCACCACGCGCCTCTGACGGCGTATGCGCCGCCGTTAGTGCGTTCTGTGCAGCACGCACCAAGGAAAAGTATCCGGCTCTTCGCGAGCGCGCTGCGGTGACTGGCGCGTGGCGTAGTATTGACACAAGTGTGCAATAATTGCATTTTCCTCCAAAAATTGGCATTGCAATGCAACACCAACTCTGACAGGCGGTGTTGCACACGCAGCATCTGCAACATCACATCCTCCGTCCATACATGCAATGGCAGCCTACTTAGGTAATCCACGGAAAGATTAAAAAAGCGTATTTTATATTGTAATTATTGCAGCAGGTATTAATCCTATTACGGAAAGGGATAAAGCGCCACTCCCACGTGGTTTGCCACTTGTTGCACCTGGATGCTTGAGGCGACCATCCTGATACATCGTGACATTTCGTAACGTTCTTGTCTACACATTGTGCCATTCTAGAGGTATCTACTTTGGTCAGAGGTAGCTGTAGGAGTAACCCTGTGGAGGGGTGTTGTGAAACGAAGTCAACTTCGAAACACTCTTTCGAATGCTATTATCAACCTAATCACGGCTGCTCCCATATGTCCAGACTTGTCGGAACCATCGTCGGCTGACGCTGACGTTGCAGTTGAAGCCTCGAGCCGTGGTTGCGACAGTTGTTGCGGATGCCTGGTCAGTTCCGGCGCGGCAGCGGCTGACCGACCGTCTCCTATTGTGTCCATGCACGTGGCGGCATTCCACCGTCGTATGAGGCGTCGTCATCGCACATGTAGGGAAAGGGGGCTGGTCGGAGTCATCGACCGGACAACAGGAAACCCCTCCCTTTCGCGATGTGGTGCAATAGGTGATGCCGACCAGTGACAGACCAGGGAGTTGGGCGTGCCAGCCCCCTTCCCGTGATGACTGGTGCCCCTCTCTCGCGCGTGGCTCCCCAGACGCCACTGGACGGCCGAGGCGGTAAGATGTAGCCGAGCGGGTGAAGGTGAGCAGATGTGCAGACGCTGGACGATGTAAGATGATGTAAGATGTAGCCGAGCGGGTGAAGGTGAGCTGATGTGCAGACGCTGGACGATGTAAGATGATGTAAGATGTAGCCGAGCGGGTGAAGGTGAACTGATGTGCAGACGCTGGACGGTTGTCCGTCACGGATACCGGTAGAGATTTAGAGGAGCGCACTTAGAAAGGAACGCGCTGGTGTTTATCTTTGGAGAAACTGCTGAAACTTGTTCAAGTGGTCATCGTATTGTTTAATAATCAGCTTGGTCAATACAAGGACATGAACTGCTGCTGGATTTTTGAACTTGTTGGATTTGAGAAAAAGTTGAAATTGAGAACAGCTATGGTACAAGCGAGACAAACTCTAGACCATCACTGCCAGGCAAACCGAACTTGCCTACAGTTTACAAATTTCCTCCAAATTGTCCCATAGCAACATGTTTTACTTCTGTCGTTTGTACCCTCGAAAGTACCTACGGTTCCTCACCAAATCTGGAACAGTGTTGAAAGGCCGTTAGTTACATGGCTTGAGAGAACTATGCAGTTCACATGCTTCTCAAAGACGCGTCCAGGGTGGGTAAGAAGGGGATGGCAGGCTCACTGCTGAAACTCATGCAATTGGTGGTATGGAGGAACTAAATTGTGCTACATCAGCAATTACGGGAGTTTTGGGAAAGTTTTAGAGAATTTCGAAAGCATATTGTGCTCAAGAGCAGGCACGTGATGCTCTGGTATCTGGTAGTTCAACTTCCTTCATCTGATGTCTTGCACTTAACCGGTGATTGCTTGGATTCAGAGCGTTCTTAAAACATGTGCATATGTCGGGCCAGAATCGAGATAAGAAGGAAATGCGATATTTAGTCCGAGGCAACATAATCAAGCGGTGTGCAGGCACGACTGGCGGGCGAAGTCTGAGCACCAACTGATCTCGCGGATACGGAGAGTCGTCAGGTATCTGGGCCCGGAGGTGACTAAAAAAAATGACAATGCCACTCCTCGTGCACATAGCTGACTGCAAGGGCGCTTCAGCAACATTACACTAAATATCAGAAATATACTGTGTCTGAGCTTCAAAATGTCGTTCCCTATTGATACTCCAACTTCAGATCATACCACGCCGTCTTAATTTCGTCCGGATATCAAGAAGAGGTATGCGAGGTAACCTGTGAAAACGTCATACTTACTTTGAGCCATGTAATCAAGACCAAAGTACGCAGCTGAGAGAAAGTAACTAAAAGTGAGTAAATACTAAAACTGCGGTCACTTCTCGTATCTCCTTCGGGGAATCTCTACACCGATGATTTTTAATTCAGTAATAGAGGATATTTATACCGGAGGAAATCACACCGAACAATTGAGCGTAAACCGCAACTGAGCACACAACAATGTCCGTCACATGGACATTGTTCCCACAAACCTGAACCGACTTGTGGGACTGGTCACACAACAATGCCCGTCACACAACAACGCCCGTCACATGGACATTGTTCCCACAAACCTGAACCGACCTGTGGGACTGGTCCCACAACAATGCCCGTCACACAACAATGCCCGTCACATGGACATTGTTCCCACAAACCTGAACCGACCTGTGGGAGTGGCCAAGAGATTAAACAAGAAGTTCATAGCGAGCTTTAACGCATGATACTGCATGTTGGCTGGCGAAGAGGCATGCACCTGAAGCTCTGTTGATACCTTCGCCGCAACAGCGATTCCTATCGATGTAGAATTTACCTAAAAGGCTTATGAGGAGCGTTCAGCCCAGTCAACATGATTTATTTTCAGTACAGCCACTTGAAAAAGACATGTCATGCCACACAGGTAAGGTTGACCCATTTATGCCACACAGATGAGGTTGACGGAAATATGCCACACAGGTGAGGTTGACCCATCTATGCCACACAGGTGAGGTTGACCGAAATATGCCACACATGTGACGTTGACGGAAATATGCCACACAGGTGAGGTTGACCGATCTATGCCACACAGGTGAAGTTGACCGATCTATGCCACACAGATGAGGTTGACGGAAATATGCCACACAGGTGAGGTTGACCGATCTATGCCACACAGGTGAAGTTGACCGATCTATGCCACACAGATGAGGTTGACGGAAATATGCCACACAGGTGAGGTTGACCGATCTATGCCACACAGGTGAAGTTGACCGATCAATGCCACACATGTGACGTTGACGGAAATATGCCACACAGGTGAGGTTGACCGATCTATGCCACACAGGTGAGGTTGACCCATCTATGCCACACATGTGAGGTTGACGAAAATATGCCACACAGGTGAGGTTGACCCATCTATGCCACACATGTGAGGTTGACGAAAATATGCCACACAGGTGAGGTTGACCCATCTATGCCACACATGTGAAGTTGACCGATCTATGCCACACAGATGAGGTTGACGGAAATATGCCACACAGGTGAGGTTGACCGATCTATGCCACACAGGTGAAGTTGACCGATCAATGCCACACATGTGACGTTGACGGAAATATGCCACACAGGTGAGGTTGACCGATCTATGCCACACAGGTGAGGTTGACCCATCTATGCCACACATGTGAGGTTGACGAAAATATGCCACACAGGTGAGGTTGACCCATCTATGCCACACATGTGAGGTTGACGAAAATATGCCACACAGGTGAGGTTGACCCATCTATGCCACACAGGTGAGGTTGACCGATCTATGCCACACATGTGACGTTGACGGAAATATGCCACACAGGTGAGGTTGACCCATCTATGCCACATAGGTGAAGTTGACCGATCAATGCCACACATGTGAGGTTGACGGAAATATGCCACACAGGTGAGGTTGACCGATCTATGCCACACAGGTGAGGTTGACCCATCTATGCCACACAGGTGAGGTTGACCGAAATATGCCACACAGGTGAGGTTGACCCATCTATGCCACACAGGTGAGGTTGACCGAAATATGCCACATAGGTGAAGTTGACCGACCTATGCCACACAGGTGAGGTTGACCGATAGTCGCTTTACTACCGTAACATTTAGCATCAATTCCATTTGTTTGTTAAGCATAGCATGCATGAGCCTTGCACACGAGCCTGAACATTATTTCAAGGTGTCCACCTAACCAGGTGATGTGCACAACACTGAATTACGAGCCAATTCTACTGAAAACTCGGTGTGTGTTCCTTGGGACAGGCGCCCAGGTTACAGCCGCCCTTCAGGCGGCACATTCCCCGCGTGAGTGCCCATCTGAGCTATTTTCAACAACGCCCGTCCCCAGAATCAACCAACTCCACCGTTCGGCTCGGTCAGCCGTCAGTAGTAAAACTTTAATGCTGGCCAACTAGAAGGCACGTGCGCTCATTACGTCCCGGCAATAAGGTATCTCTGAAACGGTAAAACCCTGCCAAGACGCCGGATACCTTCACAATGCGAGGACGGATAGAAAAACAGCCTCGCCGAACAAAGCAGGCACAAATAATATTTATCGTTTAAGACACTGACTTTGCCCATGAAATATTGGGCAATCATACGATAGCATCAGCCGATGATTCTCGTGGTTACCAGCAGCAACAAATTATCCAAATAAGAACTATCAGTGAGGTGCGGGGCTAAGCCGCATCACATTTGGCTACTTTGTGAACGCAGACATCACAAAGTTGTCTCGCACGACCGTGAGACATGTAATGTGCATAACATAGCATGCATGGGTTGGTCGAGCGGCTGCAATTGCATTGATTCTCTAAGGTCGTCCCTATAAATACTGGCTTTGATCATGATAATTGAACACGACGATCCATGCAGATATTCGTAAGGCGAGGAATAGTCAGGGGCTTGTTTTGATACGGTACTTTGCCTTTCCTCCATGATCTTTAGACATTTGTCGCCAATCAGGCTTCTTGACTTTGTTTAATCAGGCTTTGTTATTCTACTCATGCACGTGCGTGCCGCTACAACAGAGACATGCACGTATGGTCTGGCTAGTGGTGCGGTGTAGTGGTAAGCAGTGGTGTGGTGTGGTTGGTGTGGTGTGGTTGGTGTGGTGTGGTTGGTGTGGTGTGGTTGGTGTGGTGTGGTGTGGTGTGGTGTGGTGTGGTGTGGTGTGGTTGTGGTGTGGTGTGGTTGGTGTGGTGTGGTTGGTGTGGTGTGGTGGTGTGGTGTGGTTGGTGTGGTGTGGTTGGTGTGGTGTGGTTGGTGTGGTGTGGTTGGTGTGGTGTGTGTGGTGGTTGGTGTGGTGTGGTTGGTGTGGTGTGGTTGGTGTGGTGTGGTTGGTGTGGTGTGGTTGGTGTGGTGTGGTTGGTGTGGTGTGGTTGGTGTGGTGTGGTTGGTGTGGTGTGGTTGGTGTGGTGTGGTTGGTGTGGTGTGGTTGGTGTGGTGTGGTTGGTGTGGTGTGGTTGGTGTGGTGTGGTTGGTGTGGTGTGGTTGGTGTGGTGTGGTGTGGTGTGGTGTGGTTGGTGTGGTGTGGTTGGTGTGGTGTGGTTGGTGTGGTGTGGTTGGTGTGGTGTGGTTGGTGTGGTGTGGTTGGTGTGGTGTGGTTGGTGTGGTGCGGTTAGTGTAGTGGTCGGTGGACGTTAGTAACATGAATCGAACGACGTCAGCCAGTGTAAATGCGGCACGTATGGCCGGCGCCCATTCTTCGATACATGCTCACCGATCTGATCGGCGTTGCGCAGCTAGGTTTGGTGTGTAATGAAATGTGTGAGATGGCAATCAAAACGAACATGCTTAACCGCCATGTTTCGCTTGTGTGCATAATATAGTTCTGCGTTGACTGGCGCAAACACTTTAAGATCCAACAAGTTTTTAGGTGTTTCAGACAGTGCCCCGGCCGGCCGGGGCACTGTCTGACAGGGGCTGCCCCACAACCAGTCCGGCCGGGGCACTGTCTGACAGGGGCTGCCCCACAACCAGTCCGACCGACCGGCACTGGCCATCGACTGGGTGCGCGACCAGCATCCACAATTTGATGAACCTTAGCGACCGAAGTTGCCCAGACTGTTACTGGTCTAATATTAAGCAAATTAAAACGTGAGCTTTGTGTCAACCAGAATACGGACGGAGGCGCTATGCTGCAGATGTAGCGCTATGCTGCAGATGTGGCACTATCCTGCAGATATGGCGCTACGCTGCAGATGTAGTGCTATCTGCAGATGTGACGCTATGCTGAATGAAGACGTGGCACTATGCTGCGGATGTAGCGCAATGCTGCAGATGTGGCGCTAGACCTGTCAAAGCATCGTGCTGAATCTGGAGGCCGCTATTTTCCCCCATACATGCCATGGCCAGCTGGTATGTACGTTTGAGCCAACTTGTATTTGTACAATGGCTCGGACTTGGGCCATACGTTTGCGCAATGGTTCCGGTTCGGCAAGCAATTGCTGGCAATGTTCATAACATTCATAGCATTGCTGTTTCATAGCCGAACCAGCTTTAAAATTAGCCAAACTTGAATTGTAGCCAAAACCACTTGCTGGACATCTCCAGTTTACCCAACGGCACACCCACTTCGTGCTCGCCCTGCGTGGCCTGGTGCGGCAATCTGGACCAACACGGAGAAGAAGTTAGGAAACGAGCGGGCGCACGAGCCCAGTCGCGGACGGGCACTCTCCACCCGCTCAAAAAGTGATGCATTGAAGGTGGCCTCCACTTTCACCGTCAGCACCTCGCAGCGTGATAACCTGATTATCTCCAGATGATCTATTCCTACTCCAAAACGGCAGCGGGACGACTGGATCACGCGACCGGACGCTAAAAATGAAAGTTCCTCCCGGTTGAAGCGCTCAGAAGTCACGCCAGACGATTGTTGACTTCACGAACCGGGCGTGCTGGGCGCCTTACCGCTGCCGGTGCTGGTGGAGCGCACGCGGGGGCAGACGCTGAATGGCTCCATGCATCATGTGTAGCAAGGGCTGGACTGGGCGGCGCTTCTCACATTGGAGCGGTGTACACTACCGGGAGTCTAATGTAACACAACCCGGCGCAAACACAGTCGAGCGCGTCCAATGCACTGTCGTGCAGTGTTCAAATTGGTCCTGGTAGGCCATACGGGCTCAGGGTCGGGCCTGGATACGGCTAGGATCTGGCACACATTTTGAACATACGAACGGGCCTGGGCTGGACCGGGTCTGCTTTCCCATTTTCCTGCTTTTCTGCAATTTTTCCTTTCAAATGAAGATAAAAGACAATTATATACGAATGATAATTATATCATTCGCATATATGTATGATATATATATACACATATATATATATATATATATATATATATATATATATATATATATATATATATATATATATCATATGTATATACTATACATATATTCGTACGTATATATATCATTCGTATATTAATGATATTCGAATCGTTATCATGAAACCCGACATTGCCCAGTGAGGTTTAATTTAGGTAGAAACACCTAACTAAGAGAACAAGTTGGGACAGTTTTACATTTGGGAGACGTTTGTTCTTACGCTGCCATGCATTCAGATTTGTGGTGTGTCTCGTGATGCCAACATAGGTGCTCAGTTGGTTGGTTATTTGGGCTTTGTAGGGCATCAGCTCTGTTGGTCATACAACACCCTGCAATATACTCTGTCTGTTTACATTGCCTGCCCAGGTGGGCAGGTAGGTACGTGCCTACCGAGGTGGTACTGGTAACCTTCAAGCATTACCCTAAAGCTCTAGCAGCCAGCTAGCAATCAGCTGGATACCTTGTTGATATGAAAAAGTTGAGGGGTGATACTTGAAGATTTTGAAGGTGACACACTCACCACCTGCTGGCTTTTCCACGGGATGAGTTCAGTAAAGCGAATGCACTATTGCAAATCAAGTCGTGTAGAATTTCAGAGGCGTGGGATTTTTCAAGACCTTTAAACGTTGGCAACCACATGACACAAACGCACAGGTAATGCAAACCAGATGATATTGTACTAATTTGTCCGACTGTCATGTATGCGGATTCTTATGGTAAAAACGATTCAAACTTCTATGTTTTGGAAAATGAAGAGAGAGAAAGTCCCAACTACTGCTATTGATGTATGTTATGCAAAAACTGCAAACCACTGCCGAAAATAAGAGCTCATAGGACGAGATAATATGGACCATGAAATCTTCAAATTGCTATGAATATCTTGCATGCACGATTGGGTCGAGCTGGTACGGGCTATATCCACAGCTAACCTGACGGGCCCGGATATGGTCCGGTCCTGGTGGGTACGCGTATGGGCCGGGCTGATATACGGGCTATATCCACAGCTAACCTGACGGGCCCGGATAGGGTCCGGTCCTCGTGGGTACGCGTATGGGCCGGGCTGATATACGGGCTACATCCACAGTAGTAGCCCACTTGGCGGGCCCGGATAGGGTCCGGTCCTGGTGGGTGCACGTATGGGCCAGGCTGATATACGGGCTACATTCACAGCTGCAGCCCACTTGGCGGGCCCGGATATGGGTCGGGCGCGGCTCAGAAAAGTGGGTCCGTTTCGAACTTCTCTGCAATGCAGCAAGGCAATGAGCGGAATATGCGTGACAAACGGGTTGTGTAACAAGATAGGTTCACTTTGTCTGGTTCTGATCCATAGTTGTTATGTTGTGGCAGATGGTGCCAGTGCTATGGCTGGGCGGGTGCCCATCTGCCTGCCGCATTACATCTGGTCCTGGTCCAGACTGGATCTGTTGTGGCAGATGATGCAAGTGCTATGGCTGGGCGGGTGCCCATCCATCTGATGGGTGCCCATCCACCTGATGGGTGCCCATCCACCTGATGGGTGCCAATCCACCTGAGGGGTGCCCATCCACCTGATGGGTGCCCATCCATCTGATGGGTGCCCATCCACCTGAGGGGTGCCCATCCACCTGAGGGGTGCCCATCCACCTGATGGGTGCCCATCCACCTGATGGGTGCTCATCCATCTGATGGGTGCCCATCCACCTGAGGGGTGCCCATCCACCTGATGGGTGCCCATCCACCTGAGGGGTGCCCATCCACCTGATGGGTGCCCATCCACCTGATGGGTGCCCATCCACCTGATGGGTGCCCATCCACCTGAGGGGTGCCCATCCACCCCAGGGGTGCCAATCCACCTCAGGGGTGCCCATCCACCTGATGGGTGCCCATCCACCAGAGGGGTCCCATCCACCTGCCGCATTGCGTCACAAGCTGGTGGACCGGCCGCGTGTCTGGATCTCGGCAGGAGACTCGGTTTTTGTGGAGCACACTGTACACGGACACGGGCGCGCACGCTTCTGTCGGAAGCCACGCGGAACTTCTGCCCACGGAGGGCGGTCACAGTTCTGTTTGTACACCAGATGACGGGATGTTGTGATCAGGCAATTCGGAGAGAGGTCGGCTGGCGATTCCAACTCTCACTGGAACAGTCCATTAGTCATGCATAGCTTCTGACCCTCGATACAGGGCCACTCCGGTTGGGAATCGCCTCAGTTGCTGGACACGCGCCCCGCCCCACCAGCCGGCCCTTGTCAGTTGAAACCGCAGCAGGTGGTATTTACCGCCGTCATACGACGGACGCTGTGTCGGGCGACGCGCGCACAGCAGCCCTCTCGCAATTCCTGAGAGCACATCGCCAGTGATGAGACATTGGAAACTGGCCGCTGTGGCTGCTGCCGCGCCGTGGTGGGCGTCGCTGGAGACCCGACCGATCGAGGTCCGGGCGACCCAGCGTCCGTCGGCGGGCGGTCAGGCCAGGCGGTTCTGAATCTCCAATGATGGCGGCCCGCGGTGGACCGCGGTCGCCCTGCCGACGCAATCTCGCGGCAATTACATGCTTTGTGGGAGATTCAGACAACATCGCTGATAACTGCGAAGGCGAACAGTCAGAGTGATAGTGAGCTGGCCGGCTGTTCCAAGTACCGCTCAAAATACTTCATCACTTCGGAAGGCATTATCGGATATCAAATGCGACCGGTGAAAAAGTGCGAGTTGAAGCGAACGAATAATATATTTACGTAATTTAGATACGGCGGAGACAGACTGCCTGAATCGGGACATCTGACGTCGGCAGGAATCATCTTTTAACTGCGCATCAATTAAATACATCAGCGCACCTATCTGTCGAGTCGGCAGTCGCTCGTGATCGTAATCTTCAGAGGACGGCGTTCGGCTAAACCACGACTTCTGTAATGTGCTTGGTGCTGGTGCTACCGACGTGTGGGGAAGCAGATGAGGATTGGCTGGCTGCTGGTGAATGGTGGCCTGTTTCTCGGAATGGTCGGTCGTGTTCAGTATGCGGAGTGTCCATGATTCATGCGCATTCTCACGGTCTGTGAAAACTATGTTCGGTATCGTGAAATGGATCGGATGCTTCTATCTTCCATCCATATCAGGCCCATCGTTCCTTCTCCAGCCGAATAACTCTAAACCAGGATACATGTAAACCATCCTGTTCTGTGTCAAAACAAAATACCGAGCTACAGTATCACCAGTTGACAGTGTAACCAACACTCGTTGGTCGCCTTTGCAGTTGTTCCAAGTTTTCGGGAGCTGCTTGGTCAAAGGTTGATATGCTTGTTCAAAGGTCAATGCGCTTATTCAAAGATTGATGTGCTTGCTCAATGGTTGATGGATGGAAAGCTTCATCGAGGCATGTTGTCATGTACACATGCAACCATTAGCAAAAGAAGCCTGCTGAAAACAAAATAATACCTTCCCCATATTTGTACATTGCTACTTGTCGCTGAAAAAGAGTGGGCGAGGTTAGCTGTGGCAGGGCCACGTACGCTGCTGTGTCTTGCTAAATTGGCGGGGCAGTCTGATATAAAATGGACGGTCCTAAGCAACTAAGACAACACTGATGCATGGGGTCAGTTTCAGTAAGACTGACTACCAGAGGTAAAGGACTTAGTTCATGATGCATAGTTATAAGCCGTTGATGTCACTCAACCATGGCTGTTTCGGGGGGACATGGTACCACACCGCATTATTTTCAGTATAAGAGATATTTTAAAATAACGACGTATTTAAATAAATCACGAGCTGCCTAATTTCGCATCATCACTGCTTTGAATTTCACGTGATGGAAGTCTACTACAAAATGTTATCATTTTCTAAGTGATTTGACCTTCAGACTTTGACCTTCCCTTATGTCCAAATAACTACACAACCGATCCAATATTCACTCTTCGGAAGCTTCACATTGAGGTGAACAGATGACGTGACAGCACACGAAAGCAACAGGCACCTACACGACCATCAAGTATAGCCCAACACCACCTCCACCTTTCAGGGACATTCATCTCACACCTGCTGGAAAGCAAATTGAGCTAGTTCACTATCGCCGGGCAGATTTTCTCTCTTTCTCTCTTTCTTCATATTCTGTCTCTCTCTCTCTCTCTCTCTCTCCCTCCCACTTGCTTTCCCTTGGTCTCCCCTCCCTTCTCTTTCTCCTCCTCCCCTCCGTCACTCTCTGTTGGCTGCACAATGGTCCAGGTGCTGCGTGGGCTGCTCGGTAGAGCCTGTCCTTCCGAATCGGGCCACGGCGCACCGAGTCGAAAGTGTGCGGATGATACTCGTGGTCGTGGACGATTTCCATGTTCGAGGCCGATGTACGTGTTCATGGGTGGCGTTGGTGTTCGTTGATGATGTGCGTGTTCGTGGAGGACGTTGTTGTTCGTTGATGATGTGCGTGTTCGTGGATGACGTTGGTGTTCGTTGATGATGTGCGTGTTCGTGGATGACGTTGGTGTTCGTTGATGATGTGCGTGTTCGTGGAGGACGTTGTTGTTCGTTGATGATGTGCGTGTTCGTGGATGACGTTGGTGTTCGTTGATGATGTGCGTGTTCGTGGATGACGTTGGTGTTCGTCGATGATGTGCTTGTTTGTGGATGACGTTGGTGTTCGTTGATGATGTGCGTGTTCGTGGATGACGTTGGTGTTCGTCGATGATGTGCTTGTTTGTGGATGACGTTGGTGTTCGTTGATGATGTGCGTGTTCATGGAAGACATTGGTGTTCGTTGATGATGTGCGTGTTCGTGGATGACGTTGGTGTTCGTCGATGATGTGCTTGTTTGTGGATGACGTTGGTGTTCGTTGATGATGTGCGTGTTCGTGCATGATTTTCGTGGTCGTGGACGATGCATGTGATCGTGGATATTGCACGTGGTCTATAGGTACAGCGTGTAAAGCATATTCAATATCTGGGGTCGGGATGGATGTCTTCTGATGTAAAATTGAATTATAAGATCAATTTGTCCTAATCACTTTTTTTATTGGAAGTCGGTTTATTTTTCCAAAATCTCACACATTTGTAGTCCATGTGTGGCGTAATTACTATGACAACAGGTACACTTGAAAACAACACATATACGTGGACTAGTCTTCCGAAATAAAGGGTTCCATCACAAGCTTGATTTAAGAGCACTGCGATAATGACAATCAGGAATCATATGTCTTCAAAGGCTCTAACTTGGTGCACCACGCGGCCGATCAGTGCAGAGAGCGGCTGAATCTCCAGACGCCGACTTGGCAGATGTACGGTCACCAAGAACTGCATTTGCCTTGCTGGCACTTGGCAGATGTCGCTGGCCACGTGTAACGTCCATGACTAGACATTCTTCATGATGTGTTTCTTGGTTGTGAAAAATGGCAGTTTCTCCCTATTGTGATCCGGGCCCGGATAACCCCATCTCCTACCTGCTGCCCCACAACAGCAGCTGCTATCTCAGTCACATGTTTCACAGCTCTCTCCGTGGACTGCGTGTGAATGGAGAAGAAAGCAAGACCATAGGCCTTGATCAGGAAGCATTGGAGCTGAGTCTTGGGCATCTTGCAAGCAAAGGCAAGTTCCTGGAACTCTGCCTTCCAGGTGATGAGGTGGGTGAGGGAGGTGACGCTGAGGATCAGCTTAGGGGTGATCCTGGGCTTCGCACTGAGGTCACCATATTTCCCCTCCTCTCCCACCCCCTGATCGTCAGGATTCAACACACGGCAAACTTTCTGTCTCTGGCATCATGACCGGTCAGGAGGGGGAGCAGGAGGTTCTCTGAATAGATGTACCAGGCTCCAGTCCTGATGCAGGGGTCACAATGTCACGAACCTCCTTGGGCTGGCTCCTGAGGAGTTTGAACTGGGTCAGGATATGCTAAGGGGCTGTGTTTCACATTCATCTCAAACAACACGGAGAAACAGATTTGGAGGCGGAAGTTGACCCATGTTTCCAGTGTCATGCTGTGGTGAGTACTGAGCACACGCAGCGCATTGCACACGTGTTCACGTGGAGACCGTGTCAGGCTTGCGACTTCATCAAGGTCGTGTCAAGTGCTCGTCCACAATGCAGGCGGTTGCGCACGCCGAGGTGGCGCTCGTAACTGCCGGGCCGCTCCGGGTCGTGCTCCTTCAGTCACACCCCGGCCAGTCGTGCAGCGTTACCGCCTCCGTGCCACGTGCTGCACCCATCATGGCACGGGCTGGTGTGGCAGTCTGGTGCCACGTGTTGTACCAATCATGGCACGGGCTAGTACAACAGTATGGTGCCACGTGTTGTACCAATCATGGCACGGGCTAGTATAACAGTATGGTGCCACGTGTTGCACCAATCATGGCACGGGCTATTGTAGAAGTCTCAGCCACAATCGCCAGCAGCATCACCTCCGGGTGGCACCAGTAGCCGGTGCGCTGCACCACCTGTGTAGCAGCCTGGTGCCACGTGTTGCACCAATCATAGCACGGGCTATTGTAGAAGTCTCAGCCACAATCGCCAGCAGCATCACCTCCGGGTGGCACCAGTAGCCGGTGCGCTGCACCACCTGTGTAGCAGCCTGGTGCCACGTGTTGCACCATTCATGGCACGGGCTAGTATAACAGCCTGGTGCCACGTGTTGTACCAATCATGGCACGGGCTAGTGTAACAGTCTGGTGCCACGTGTTGTACCAATCATGGCACGGGCTAGTGTAGCAGCCTGGTGCCACGTGTTGCACCAATCATGGCACGGGCTAGTGTAGCAGTCACCTCCGGGTGGCACCAGTAGGGGCCGGTGCGCTGCACCACCTGTGTAGCAGCGTCTGCAGCAGCATCACCTCCGGGTGGCACCAGTAGCCGGTGCGCTGCACCACCTGTGTAGCAGCGTCTGCAGCAGCATCACCTCCGGGTGGCACCAGTAGCCGGTGCGCTGCACCACCTGTGTAGCAGCGTCTGCAGCAGGTGCACGCTGCGCATGACATTCTTGGCGCTGCAACTGCTGCACCTGTGGCTGAGGGTGTGGAACCACATCGGGACGTAATGTCCCACCAGGTGCTGTACGATCTCGGAGTGATCGGCTGATGGTGTGCCGTGGCGATGTAGACTTGAAGGATCCGCAGCCAGAGTGAACTATTTAGGAATTGGATAATCACCATGCAAAATATCGCAAATGTTGTCCTCTCTTGATTCGCCATCCGTCCTTTTTATCACTATGACAAATTCGATGTCTAAGTACGAGACATGTTCAATGTAATCGTGATCCTCAGGTGGTCCTAAAGTGTGTTAGACCTGCTGCGTTCAATATCACACCCGCACAATCTTACTTCGTGCTGGACGCCACGAAAAAAAAACACTTGGTGTTTCCGGTCGCCCTAACGAGCTTGTTTTATTGGGAGAAGGTATCATAAGAAAATGGACACGTAACTATATATATAATGAATGTTCTGTGTCCTTATGTAATCTGTTGATCTGTACTCAGGGCATTCCTTCCACCTGATGCCACAATTCCAAGAGGCTGTTTCACTAGTAGCTCTTTCATAACTGGACTTCCGTCGAAACACAGTCGCATTTTAGCATGCTGACACCGGCACGGACACACGTACCAGCGGGTGGACATGCAGTGCCTGCTGGGTGGAGTAGCTTCTCGACCTGCCGTCGGCTCTGCGTCACAATCAGACAGATCGCTCGACTGAGCGGACGAGTCGGTCCCGCATGGATATGGAGCGCCGTGTACGGTTGAGGAAGACAAATGAGGCCGACCTGCACCGGCCGCTGCCTCGGGTGGAGGGTCTGCGCGCCCGCCGAGGTCCGATTATGGGCCAGCTATGGCTCGGTCGCCGTCGCGGTTGCTGCCAGATAAGGATCACCCGGTGACTCGCAACTTCATGTGTTTGTTGGCATCCCTTTTGATATCTGGTTTCGGCTCTGGTCAGTTGATTTCTCCACGCCCAGCTGCCCATATTTGCGGCTGATGCATCTGAGGTTGAGTTGGTAGCCACACCTGGCAGTGGCCAGCGAGGACCAGACCCAGTTGGTAGCCACACCTGGCAGTGACCAGCGCGGACCAGGCCGAGTTGGTAGCCACACCTGGCAGTGGCCAGCGAGGACCAGACCCAGTTGGTAGCCACACCTGGCAGTGGCCAGCGAGGACCAGGCCCAGTTGGTAGCCACACCTGGCAGTGGCCAGCGAGGACCGGGCCCAGTTGGTAGCCACACCTGGCAGTGGCCAGCGAGGACCAGACCCAGTTGGTAGCCACACCTGGCAGTGGCCAGCGAGGACCAGACCCAGTTGGTAGCCACACCTGGCAGTGGCCAGCGAGGACCAGACCCAGTTGGTAGCCACACCTGGCAGTGGCCAGCGAGGACCAGACCCAGTTGGTAGCCACACCTGGCAGTGGCCAGCGAGGACCAGACCCAGTTGGTAGCCACACCTGGCAGTGGCCAGCGAGGACCAGACCCAGTTGGTAGCCACACCTGGCAGTGGCCAGCGAGGACCGGGCCCAGTTGGTAGCCACACCTGGCAGTGGCCAGCGAGGACCGGGCCGCGTGCTGAGCTGAGCACGGCAACGTCACACTCAGAGTTGTCTTACAACACACTGCCGGTACGGTCTAACTACCGGCACGGTCTAATGTACAACACACTGCCGGCAATACGGTCTAGCGTACAACACACTGCCGGCACGGTCTAACGTACAACACACTGCCGGCACGGTCTAACGTACAACACACTGCCGGCACGGTCTAACGTACAACACACTGCCGGCAATACGATCTAGCGTACAACACACTGCCGGCACTACGGTCTAGCGTGCAACACACTGTCGGCGCGGTCTAACGTACAACACACTGCCGGTACGGTCTAACGTACAACACACTGCCGGCACGATCTAGCGTACAACACACTGCCGGCACGGTCTAACTACCGGCACGGTCTAACGTACAACACACTGCCGGCAATACGGTCTAGCGTGCAACACATTGTCGGCACGGTCTAACGTACATTACACTACCGACACGGTCTAACGTACAACACACCGATGGCACGGTCTAACGTACAACACACTACCGACACGGTCTAACGTACAAAACACTACCGACACGGTCTAACGTACAATACACTGTCGACACGGTCTAACGTACAGCACACCGCCGGCACGGTCTAACGGCCCGTTTTGGGATGACAAGAGTTGGCCCGATTTGATCTGACCGGACGAAACTGGATCGGCCGGTGGGATGGTGACGCGGCCGATCGTCACTCATGTGGACCGGCGGGCCGGGCTTTTAGAGAACCGGAGCCCTGTCAATTAGGCATGATAGACATCTGTGATCACGATAGAGCGCGGCTGGAATGAGTCCAGTGTGGGCCGGCGAGCGCGGCCAGGATGTGGATGGCGTGAGCACACCCCATCCGCTCCTGACGACTCGTGAGCACACCCCATCCGATCCTGAGCACTCGTGAGCACACCCATCCGCTCCTGACCACCGTGAGCACACCCATCCGCTCCTGACCGCTCGTGAGCACACCCATCCGCTCCTGACCACCGTGAGCAGACCCCATCCGCTCCTGACCACTCGTGAGCACATCTATCCGCTCCTGACCACTCGTGAGCACACCCATCCGCTCCTGACCACTCGTGAGCAGACCCCATCCGATCCTGACCACTCGTGAGCAGACCCCATCCGCTCCTGACCACTCGTGAGCACACCCATCCGCTCCTGACCACTCGTGAGCAGACCCCATCCGCTCCTGACCACTCGTGAGCAGACCCCATCCGCTCCTGACCACTCGTGAGCAGACCCCATCCGCTCCTGACCACTCGTGAGCAGACCCCATCCGATCCTGACCACTCGTGAGCACACCCATCCGATCCTGACCACCGTGAGCACACCCATCCGATCCTGACCACTCGTGAGCACACCCATCCGCTCCTGACCACCGTGAGCAGACCCCATCCGATCCTGACCACTCGTGAGCACACCCATCCGCTCCTGACCACCGTGAGCACACCCATCCGCTCCTGACCACTCGTGAGCAGACCCCATCCGCTCCTGACCACTCGTGAGCACACCCATCCGCTCCTGACCACCGTGAGCACACCCATCCGTTCCTGACCACCGTGAGCAGACTCCATCCGCTCCTGACCACTCGTGAGCAGACCCCATCCGCTCCTGACCACCGTGAGCACACCCATCCGCTCCTGACCACTCGTGAGCACACCCATCCGCTCCTGACCACTCGTGAGCAGACCCCATCCGATCCTGACCACTCGTGAGCAGACCCCATCCGATCCTGACCACTCGTGAGCACACCCATCCGCTCCTGACCGCTCGTGAACACACCCATCCGATCCTGACCACCGTGAGCAGACCCCATCCGATCCTGACCACTCGTGAGCAGACCCCATCCGATCCTGACCACTCGTGAGCACACCCATCCGCTCCTGACCGCTCGTGAACACACCCATCCGATCCTGACCACCGTGAGCAGACCCCATCCGATCCTGACCACTCGTGAGCAGACCCCATCCGATCCTGACCACTCGTGAGCACACCCATCCGCTCCTGACCACCGTGAGCAGACCCCATCCGATCCTGACCACTCGTGAGCAGACCCCATCCGCTCCTGACCACTCGTGAGCAGACCCCATCCGCTCCTGACCACTCGTGAGCACACCCATCCGCTCCTGACCGCTCGTGAACACACCCATCCGATCCTGACCACCGTGAGCACACCCATCCGCTCCTGACCACTCGTGAGCACACCCATCCGCTCCTGACCACTCGTGAGCAGACCCCATCCGCTCCTGACCACTCGTGAGCAGACCCCATCCGCTCCTGACCTCTCGTGAGCACACCCATCCGCTCCTGACCACTCGTGAGCACACCCATCCGCTCCTGACCGCTCGTGAGCACACCCATCCGCTCCTGACGGCTCTATGCTTTGGTCCTTGGTGTGAGTCGTCCGACATCGACTTCACATAGACAACAGGCACGCTTCCGTGCAACTCCTGCTGGAGCGTCATGCTCTCCGTCAGGAGCGTCATGCTCTCCATCAGGAGTTGCCATGCTCTCCGTCCCACTTACGCACACGCGCACGCACTGCAGGCGAGACTACACCACGGAACTCTGAGCTATCTTCGCTGGTCTCGAAATTGAGGCTCACATGTTTCATAAATCAGCGGTAATTGACAACTTGGAGCCATGGGGGTGATGTGTGTCTCGGTGGCAGCCTGTGTGGTCAACGCAGGCTGTGCTGGAACGCACAGACACATGCATACACATGCACACACACACACACACACACACACGCGCGCGCGCACGTGCACACACATTGAAATGCCCAGCCATCTGAATCTGCGTATATATATATATATATATATATATATATATATATATATATATATATATATATATATATATATATATATATATATATATATATATATATATATATATATATATATATGTGTGTGTGTGTGTGCATGCATGCACATATACTAACACACCCCACGCACACACCAGCATATAACTATGGCCACGAAACGTCGTGAGTCGTGAGCGGGCGTGCCCCCATTGATTGGAAACCGTGTCGGAATTTCCGTTACTGGCTCTGCTATGTGATTATCCTCCTCTGATATGGGGCAAGACCGGCTATTACACTTTTTGCTGTTAATAAATGAGCCAATTTCAGTCCATGGAGGGTGTTGCGGCGCTACCCGGTGCGTAAATGTAGCGGGGATGGGTAGGACTACCGTGGCGGGCCCAGAGTGGACATGAATGCAACACTCGACTGCGGGGATGGGTGGGACTACCGTGGCGGGCCCAGAGTGGACATAAAAGCGGCACTCGACGGGTGGCGCTAATGTGTCAGTACATCCACTGAAGCTTTGACGATGACCGACTTTTTATGCAGCCGGATTATGGCGCGATTCGGCAGTGATTCACGACGACCTGACTCGCCTCCTCACCGTAGGCAGACGCTTCGTCAGGATTAGTCGGCCAACATTAGCGCGATTCAGCGACGCCTGTAGCGAATGGTCGGCGTGTGTGACGCCCAACACGCGATCACTGTCACATTAGACGGAGGGCGCGTCCCGACACCGTACGGCCGCCGTCTCTGGCGCTAAACACACACGACCGCGACCTGAGGGCCGCTCCGACCTGAGGGCCGCTCCGGCCGGCAAGTGGCCGCTCCATCACGCGTCGGCAGGCGGCGCGGCGCGTGTGAATGTGACCGGCCGACGGCGGGCCGGCGTCGCTTTATGGTCTCTAAAGCACACCTCGCGCCGACGCCGCGTGCCAAGGGGCCATCTGCAGCGGCGTGTGTCACTGTGGATTGTGGAGGTTGTTGAGAGTACACACACACATGCGCCCCACATTCGCATACACACACACACAATATATATATATATATATATATATATATATATATATATATATATATATATATATATATATATATATATATATATATATATATGTGTGTGTGTATATGAGTATATATATCATATATATATATATATATATATATATATATATATATATATATATATATAGGCACATCACGACGATTATAGGTGAAATTTTGATAACTGAAATCAGGAAGAAAAAAGTTGTAATACCTACGCCACGTACTCAATGCATCATGTCGTGTTAAACGAAGCAACGGCTCAGGTACTCTTGATGACCTTCATGATTGTTGATACTATTGATTCTGATGCTGCTGTTCTGTGCATTACTAGGCATGCAACACGCCGAGTGAGTATCTCAGGAGTAAATTGGAGCAGACTTTTCTGGACTTGTGTCAAGCATTTCGGAATATCAAAGAGGTGCATAAAACGCACCGCATACCCTTCGTTGTTATCGAATTATCACGACAATCGCACTGAAAATCGTTTGAGAGTGACCACAGCTGATCGCTCTGACCTCTGCTAATGCTAATAAATCCTTGTGAGTGAAAACTAAATGCTATGTATGCATCATCATACGCTATTTACAGCATCTAAACTATTATACAGGCTAGTATATCCAATTAGATTGACCAATATTATTCCGGCTCTCAGCATCCTCTATTGTATACCTCCAGGATTCCAATTGCCGCGATTTGTGTGGCCGATCATTTCAGCGATGTGGGCTCTGTCCACAGTGAGTCCATCTCCAGGGCTCTATCCACAGTCAGACCATCCCCTGGGCTCTGTCCACAGCAAGCCTCTTCATTTCCGGGGCCCTGTCCACAGCGAGTCCATCTCCAGGGTTCTATCCACAGTCAGACCATCCCCAGGGCTCTGTCCACAGCGAGCCTCTCCATTTCCGGGGCTCTGCCCACAGCGAATTCATATTCAGAGCCCTTGAGGGCAGCGCAGATGCGTCTCGAGACGCATTTACAATGGGGACGACTGATCGAGCGGCCAGTCGTTGACGCTGCATTCTCCGTTCGCGAATGCTCTCCTGGCCTGACATGACGCGGGACGTGATGCCGACCCCCGTCGTCCTCACAACCGGACAGCTACACCGACCCCCCGTCCTCACACCCGGACAGTTACACCGACCCCCCGTCCTCACACCCGGACAGTTACACCGACCCCAGTCCTCACAACCGGACAGCTACACCGACCCCTTCCCGTCCCCACACCCGGACAGTTACACCGACCCCCCGTCCCCACACCCGGACAGCTACACCGACCCCCGTCGTCCTCACACCCGGACAGTTACACCGACCCCCCGTCCTCACAACCGGACAGCTACACCGACCCCTCCCCGTCCCCACACCCGGACAGTTACACCGACACCTCCCCGTCCCCACACCCGGACAGTTACACCGACCTCTCCCCGTGCCCACACCCGGACAGTTACAACGACCCCTTCCCGTCCCCACACCCGGACAGTTACACCGACCCCTCCCCGTCCCCACACCCGGACTGTGAGACCCATATCTACTGCGTCCCTCATACCCAGACAGTAACAGCGATCCTTTTCACCATCCCCACACCCAGGCCGTTATATACCGATCTCTTCCCGCCCCTCATCCCGAACTGTGACGTCGACAGCTCCTCTCATCCCGAACCGTGACGTCGACATGTCCTCTCATCCAGAACCGTGACATCGACAGCTCGTCTCATCCCGAACCGTGAAATCGACAGGTCCTCTCATCCCGAACCGTGACATCGACAGGTCCTCTCATCCCGAACCGTGACATCGACAGGTCCTCTCATCCCGAACCGTGACGTCGACAGGTCCTCTCATCCCGAACTGTGACATCGACAGGTCCTCTCATCCCGAACCGTGACATCGACAGGTCATCTCATCCCGAACCGTGACGTCGACAGGTCCTCTCATACCGAACCGTGACGTCGACAGCTCCTCTCATCCCGAACCGTGACATCGACAGGTCCTCTCATCCCGAACCGTGACGTCGACAGGTCCTCTCATCCCGAACCGTGACGTCGACAGCTCCTCTCATCCCGAACCGTGACGTCGACAGCTCCTCTCATCCCGAACCGTGACATCGACAGCTCCTCTCATCCCGAACCGTGACATCGACAGGTCCTCTCATCCCGAACCGTGACATCGACAGGTCCTCTCATCCCGAACCGTGACATCGACAGGTCCTCTCATCCCGAACCGTGACATTGACAGGTCCTCTCATCCCGAACCGTGACGTCGACAGCTCCTCTCATCCCGAACCGTGACATCGACAGGTCCTCTCATCCCGAACCGTGACATCGACAGGTCCTCTCATCCCGAACCGTGACATCGACAGGTCCTCTCATCCCGAACCGTGACATCGACAGGTCCTCTCATCCCGAACCGTGACATCGACAGGTCCTCTCATCCCGAACCGTGACATCGACAGGTCCTCTCATCCAGAACCGTGACATCGACAGGTCCTCTCATACCGAACCGTGACATCGACAGCTCCTCTCATCCAGAACCGTGACAGCGACAGGTCCTCTCATCCCGAACCGTGACATCGACAGCTCCTCTCATACCGAACCGTGACATCGACAGCTCCTCTCATCTCGAACCGTGACATCGACAGCTCCTCTCATCCCGAACCGTGACATCGACAGGTCCTCTCATACCGAACCGTGACATCAACAGCTCCTCTCATCTCGAACCGTGACATCGACAGCTCCTCTCATCTCGAACCGTGACATCGACAGCTCCTCTCATCCAGAACGGTGACATCGACAGCTCCTCTCATCCCGAACCGTGACATCGACAGGTCCTCTCATACCGAACCGTGACATCGACAGCTCCTCTCATACTGAACCGTGACATCGACAGCTCCTCTCATCCCGCCGCCGGAGAGTCATCTCAGGTGGCCCGTCTCCCACATCCAGATCAAGACCGACCACGGCCCGAGCACATCACCCCTCCCCTCCCTACACCCCGGACCGCATCACCCCTCCCCATCCCCAGACGGCCGGTCACGACAGCCGAGAGGTCACCGGGGTCGGTGGTGGACGACAGACACAGCTGGCGCCGGGCCGGTCGATGGGTGAGGTCTTTGTTTTCAGCTAGGCTGATTGGCCGAGTGGTCTGCAGCCTGCACCGAGGCCAACCCTCGGCTGCCACCTGTCGCGCGGTGTGTGGGGGCAGGGGGCGTGCCGGCGGCATGGGAGATGAGCCTGATGTTGGGCTCAGGCGACAGAGAGCTGAGGGAGGTGTGCTGCTGGAAAAGGGAGTATGTTGTCAGTGGATCATGAGTGATGGCGGGCTAGAATTGTAACGGTATGAAGGATGAGGGAACATGAAAGTGGATAGAGCGAAATAATGTTTCGTTATGTGCGGAATTGAGCTTCAGAGCTCAGTTCGGGATGATGGATGCCAGAAGTTTAAATGCGACTGCCGCTATATCTCGCTAGGTGGAATCATATTTATTGATGTCAATTTAAGGATGCATCACGTAACGGGAACGGCAAACAACACGGAACCTTCAGTGGCCGTGCTACCCACCCTTGGTTCCTTGGTCCTTGGTGGGTGAGTGTCGGCCGGGTGTTGGCCCGGTGTTGGCCGGTGTTGACTGGGTGTTGGCCCGGTGTTGGCCCGGTGTTGGCCGGTGTTGGTCTGATGTCTGTTGACCTCCCGACCTGAAGAGGTCTGTTGACCTGAAGGTCTGTTGACCTGAAGGTCTGTTGACCTGAAGGTCTGTTGACCTGAAAGTCTGTTGACCTGAAGGTCTGTTGACCCGAAGGTCTGTTGACCTGAAGGTCTGTTGACCTGAAGGTCTGTTGACCCGAAGGTCTGTTGATCTGAAGGTCTGTTGACCTCCCAGTCGCGGCCGGATGGGTGTCGGCCGGCCGTCTGACCTCAGGCCACCTCCGGATGTCTCCGCCGCCGGTTGTGCGCCAATGTGCACCACCGGCAGCACCAACCACAAACGCACCCGGAATGTCTGTCAGTCCGCCATTGTCATACACCAATCGACCGGCGCGACACCGGCGACGCGACAATAGCCGAACAATCGCCAACAACACCGGCGTGCCACACCGCCACCCACCCACAAGAGGATGGTGGAGACGGCGGTGACGTCACACAGCTGACGTCACCGACCTCGGGTCCGGTCACCGGCCTGGCCTGTCTGCCAGCCCAGGACTTTATCGCTGGCACGTTCGGCCAATTTCCCAATACAGCAGTAGACGTTTACTCAGCTAGTTATCAGAAGGGACGGCGGAATGATGCTACAGGAAATGCTGCTGGATTTGAAAGGAACTATGATTTAATTGAATAACACAATAACAATAAAATGTTCGCGGGGTTTGGGAGTATTCCTATCAGAGATCGTTCTTCTTTAGCAATGGGAACAATAATACCTTGCTTATTATGTACGGTAGATGGTATGATGAAAATACGGTCTTAGTCTTATCTTATTGTTATTGTTGTTGCTGGTGATGGGTAGAAATCGTTTAGGTATGTCGGTATCATTGGGCATGGAGAACTGTAAATATTAAAATCGGCCGCTAGGCTTTTAAACCAATTCGCTACCATTCGGACAATCAATCTGCCAATATCCAGATTACTTCTTGGAACCGAACAGCACAAAACATTTTGCGATATTGTCATATTACATGTTCGAAATATTGGCATTGCATGCGTATCTTTGTCACACTACCAGTGTTTTGAAAGTTATAACAATTCCTGAAAATGTAGCGACTCCCGGTGACTGTCTACGTGACACTTCATTGGCTGACCTCGATTGGCGCGGGCTGATTCAGAGCAGTGTCCTCGTTGACCTCGTGCTAGCGGGCTTCCACTGTCACAGCCACCCACCCGCAGAATTTCGTGTCGCTTGACCTATTGGTCTTCGAAGTATACATTAGTGAAAGCTCGCTGGTGTTCTTTAGCACCCGCGCAGGAGGGCCTCTCATGTACCGCGAACCGGAGATGGGGAGGGGACCCCGACTCCATTAGATCTCGGAGACCACTGAAGCTAGAAAGGCAAAATTTGAAGAGGATTTGTATGGCTGTAGTGAACTCCCCGGAGCATAAACTTTAAAATCCTAGGCCAATATCTTCAGAGTCAAATGAGGTCAAATGGGTCAAATTGTGATGATTTAGTTGTTGATAGCTTCCTTGGGCCATATCTGCGGGAATACAATTGAGAAACTGCATTACGAATGCCGAAATATGCATGCATTGCCTGAGATAGGATGCAGCGGTTTAAAAGAATGCTTTTATGTCTTGAAACCATCACTATATGTCGCGTAATATTTGAAACTTCTCGCAGTTACATTTTCTGAACTGTCTCGGTTCATGTAATATCACGGGACCATGAACATAATGAATCGCAGATTGACCAGCAAGGTATGCGATGTTGCAGGTAAACATACCTGCACGGTGAACGTTTTTGAAAATCGGTTGCGAAATGCATTATATTCATTACTATTCAGTCATTCAGGCCATTCAGTTATCTGGGATGCACAAACCGAAACACAATTCCACGTCTCGCCGAGTGTGGGTGGCAACTACTGGTGGTGCAGTCCAGCGCCATCAAAGCGAACCCACGGAAAAAAACACATCTTCACGATCATTGTCCGGCGCAATAAACCTAACGACGTCGTGAGCTGCCGAGCCTCGTCTGCAGGGGACTCGGCCGGCGGGCCACGCCGGCTCACCATCGCCATGGTGTGGCGGATTGATCACTGGTACGATGCATGGTACCGATGAAACCTTTGTGGAGGTCGGCCAGAGGACGGTTGGTCGAATTTGCACCTCTTCCGCTCCTATGTTTACAAACGGACTTCAGAAATTCTATTCGCATATGAAGCGCTATTCAATTCGTGACAAAGCCACCAGAATTAACCACGTCGGTTATCCCAGTCTGAATATGAGATGTTTTCGAAAAACAGGAGGTGTGGGTGGATTTTGCCCCTATCCCCTTCCGGTGCGCGTTTCGGCCCCAATCTTTCAACCAGAATGAGTTCCAGCAACTTACATATGCTAGTAGAGAACCATTGCCCGATAATTTGATTCATCATTCAGCAGGTCACTTTGGCCTTGGCAAGGGACAACAGCATCGAAAATATACCAGGCCATCTGACAAGCATAAGCTGCCAAAGCAGTGAAGCACTCGGTTCCAGATACAAGTGATCAGGAGACATGTGGTCCCAGCGATAATTCCCACTTTTGAGTCTGCTAGCAGACTTACCAACACACTCAACGGATATAGGAGGGACAGATGGCTCATATAGAAGCTGATTAATGATTAATTATTAATGATGAATGATTAATCATTGCTACAGGTGATATTATTGAATATCGATTGAACATAATCTTTCTACATGTTGCGATATTCACATTGCCTGTCATGTTGGCGAACCTGGCTCTGAATAGTCGACCAATGTTTTATTATGACATTGTATATATATATATATATGCTAGTTTTTGCTAGATGGCTGCTATATATATGCTAGTTTATGCTAGTTTATGCTAGACAATATGCTAGTTTTTACTCTATTCTGCTCCCTTTTGTACTTTCTCAATGCATGCATAAGTCAGGGACAAGTTTGTCTCGCATGCCAATCAATGGGACCCTCCTCGATGAGCAGCAACACCTGCAATGAAGAAATTCCTCACGAGCCTGGCGTCCACACTGCGATACCAGCCAAACAGCACCACCACACAACAGCGGGAAGGCGCCTTGGGTGGCTCTTCTGGCTAGCATTACTCTGCTCGATGCACTGATGTCCGGCAATGACGATAGTCTGAGCTAGCTTGTTGTATTCATTAGTTAATTCACCTGCATGTGAGATGTGACAGCAGCTGACAGCACAGCCATCCTACAGGTATCTGATACCAGTGAGGTCATGCAGCTCCATACCACCTTGAATAGTGATCATACATGGCTGAATTGTGGGCATCTGTTCAGTTCCAGCAAGGCTTAGGAGGCCTTGCTTTTAGGCTCAGAAGCAACAAATCAGCGGACGATAAGCGACATTCGGATATAATTGGAATGTAAGCATGCACACTGACATCCTAACGTGCATATCCATATGCATGTATATATATATATATATATATATATATATATATATATACATATATATATAAATATATATATATATACATATGTGCAAGCATGTATCTCAATATATACGTATATCTACATATATATATATGTATACACATATATACATACATTATATATATATATATATATATATATATATATATATATATATATATATATATATATATATATATATATATATATGTATATATAAATATATATAACGATTGTGACCGCTAGCAGGGTCTGAGCAAATGACGGAACAGCTGCATTTAACCACAGGCGATTTCTCACAAACCTCCTTGAACCTGATATCAAGCACTCCAAGTAACTGCTAATGTGCACCAACCAGCTATACATTCCACTCATTGAATACTGCACCGAAATCAGAACCTGAGATCCGCTCGGGCAACGCAAAATGCTGTTGTGTCTGTCAGCTGATCTCTCTGTGTATGTAAAGAGGCTGGAGGATAATACCTCAGCCACCAGAGAAATGCAGGCTGCACGCTCCATTACACCGGCTGATCGCTGATCGTCGAATCAAATCCCGGCTGTTGACACAGCAATTTCCATCTAATTACGGTGGTGTATTGGTGGAGCGCCCCGGGAGCCGGCGGACACAAATATGTGAATACAATTCACTGTGCGAAAGCCTAGCCTCTGGCATGCGTACCCTGGTCGGGAACCTTGACTCGATTCCCAAGTGACCAGGCGGCCGTAATTGTCGCAAACCCAGCCTCTTGTGCAAATGTCCTTGGTTATGGGGACCGGTAGGTGGAAGTGCCGTTTTGGTGCAGGTGCACCACTGGTGGCGCCGGTGAGGAGATGACGTGACGCCACTTTAGAAGGTGGGGATGTGAGTGAGTCATTTCTTTGGATGTGACTGAAGGCCGTACTCGACGCATGCACATCACGATATTTTGGTGCGTAATTTTCTCCCGTTAGGGGACATTGATAATTGTTATGGGCACCCTGCCATGACCACACTGTCGACTGCCATAGGACAGATTGCATATTTCGGGATCAAGAAGAGACTAACAAATGACATGCAGGAAACAATCACTTGTGGATGTTTCGGACAAGTACAGTGAAATTTCCCGTGATGTTGTTATTTCTTATATCGCCAGCAACATCGAATAATCTGTCATCAACCACGACTGACAGATTGTTCCCTTTTCATTCCATATTGGCATGCTATCTCAATTCATTTCGGGTGACCCCTATGTATATCAGAATATTCGTGTTCTGCTCCGGGATACAGTAGAATGACACTGTTGAACACCGGCACTTTTTCACAGGCCAGGTACATATATACTCTAGAGCTGTGACGATGTTAAGTTTTAGAGGTGGGTGTTGGCTGCTACGGGTCTGGTCAGGGATATATATACATATATATATATATATATATATAATATATATATAAATATATATATACATATATATGTATATATATATATATATATATATAGACTAGAGCTGTGATAAGGCCAAGCTTCAGTGGTGATTGTTGTTTGCTGTGATGATGGAAAGTTTCAGTGGTGGTTGTTGGTTGTGTATGCTTTATTGCATGTTCGCAGAGCTACAATGGTTGAATGGTTAATTATGGCTAGGGTTTTAGGGCTTGCAGCGACTGCATTGATCATTTTGTGTCCATGCTTTGCAACAGTGTGTGTACAATCCATTTCAGTAGCTTGCATTCCTCTGCTTCATGCTTCATCTTTGTACGAATTCCGTCTAGTTATATGATTGAATGCGCAGAGCTTTACACTAGTGGAGATATATGAAACGTCCAGGTCGGTCGAATACGTCAAAAACAGTTGAAGAGCATCACTGCTATGTGGTCAATTTCCTGTGCTTAATCTTTTCATGTTCGACATGCTCAGGGCATAGTCACAGTTGACCGGCCAGTCGTATTTTATCAGATAAGTATATTGTAATTTGCACTGAGTGCCGAGTGCATGAGGCAGGATAATACAGCCGTTTTGTTCCCATTAGAGGCAGTTATTCTCACAATTGGCAGGCTGACGATGCATTGCATGGGCGCCGATCGTCACCCATTAGGTGCGCCAACCGCCCCGGCGCTGCAACTCGGCCCACTCAACTGGCGTAGCCGGTTCCGGCCATTAGACCGGCCGTCACCGTCACTCCCTCCCCGCCACAACTGGCTCCGGCCTCCAGACCCACCGTCACCATCACCCCTCCCCACCACAACTGGCTCTGGCCGTCACCATCACCCCCTCCCCACCACAACTGGCTCTGGCCGTCACCGTCACCCCCTCCCCACCACAACCGGCTCCGGTCGCTAGACCGACCGTCACCATCACCTCCTCCCCACCACAACTGGCCCTGGCCGTCACCGTCACCCCCTCCCCACCACAACTGGCTCCGGCCTCCAGACCCACCGTCACCACCACCCCTCACCATCACAACCGGCTCCGACCGCTGCTCCGGCCGCCCACCGTCACCCCCTCCCCACCACAACTGGCTCTGGCCGTCACCATCACCCCCTTCCCACCACAACTGGCTCCGGCCTCCAGATCGGCCGTTACCATCACCCCTCCCCACCACAACTGGCTCTGGCCTCTAGACCGGCCGTCAACGTCACCCCCTCCCCACCACAACTGGCTCTGGCCGTTATCGTCGCCCCCTCCCCATCACAACTGGCTCCGGCCGTTATCGTCGCCCCCTTCCCACCACAACTGGCTCTGGCCGTTATCGTTGCCCCCTCCCCACCACAACTGGCTCTGGCCTCTAGACCGGCCGTCACCATCACCCCCTCCCCACCACAACTGGCTCTGGCCTCTAGACCGGCCGTCACCATCACCCCCTCCCCGCCACTACTGGCCCCGGCCTCCAGACCCACCGTCACCGTCACCCCCTCCCCATCATCGTCACACTACAACTGATGACGGAATTACACGGACGACTAGCAACGCAGCGCCGACTTCCCAGGCGCAGGAGTTGTCATGCACGTTGCAGTCACGTGGGGGATTGGAAAACAGGCTGCTGGCGAAGCCCGCATTAACCGTGCGAACATTTTCGACAGCATTAAATACGTGAAGACAGAGGCGGATCCAGGAATATTAAATGAGGGGTGGGGAGACATTCGTCTTTGGGGCGCCTTCGGAGAAAAAGAAATCGTCGAGAGGGAGGCTTTAGCTGAAAAATGGGGAGGGAGCACATGCCCCCCCCCGCCTCTGCACGAATCAGCGTGTATCGGTGTGGGTCGGCGGCAGGCGCACCACAGATACCGACAACAGGTATCGGCAACGATGGCTGGTGATACCGATGAGTGTGATTCACTGGGGGACCATCTTCTCGTTATCTAGGGTGTAACTGGCCAGGCTATTATCCCCCCCCCTTTATCGTTTCATTTGAGAGATAACCAGAGGTGTCGTTTTATGGAAATAATTGGAATGGCTCAAATGCCCGAAGACATCTGAAGCCATCATGTACTGCATTGTTCATGCACGATGGAAGGGTGGGGGGGGGGCGTTAACCCTCACTCCTCAGCCAATATAGGTTAACCAGGTACATCAGGTACACCTGTCAGTATTTTGTAGAAGCCATCATGCATACTGCATTGTTTATGCCCGATGAACTGACGGATATGGTCGGGAAGTATGTTGATTGCGGTGCTACTAAACCTGGCGGTGTGGCTGGCGGTGTGGCTGGCGGTGGGATGAATATGTTGGTGTGACTGGCGGTGTGGCTGGCGGTGTGGATAAATATGGTGGTGTGGCTGGCGGTGTGGCTGGCGGTATCGCCAACACTATCTTTGGACGGTGTCGCTGACTGTGTCGCC
>JAOTOM010003575.1:70000-80000 GCA_034440615.1 Ashinkailepas kermadecensis
CTGTCGGACATTCGCATCACTGGCACTTCGTTGACTAGCTTGAAATACACAAACCACGAGAATGGATGACAACACGCACCAGATGACATCATAGCGCCAGCTGACGTCGACGGTGACGTCATAATGGCCGTGCGAAATCTGAAATCACGAGAAACAATCTCGTGAGTTCACAAAGTGTTTATCTGGATCTGAGCATGCGACTAATAGGCCGGTGGAGCCGGGCAGCGTTGTGCGCCAGGAACGGTGCCAAGCACTTCAAGTCATCTGGTCATCGGACACGGAAGCCAGTTACATGGACCTGCACTATACGATATTAAACATTTATGGTATGATTGTCAACAGATTGGAATTGCCGTCACAAAATACAGGAAAAGCAGCAATTAAGAGCCATTTTACGATTGAGTGAGCATACAACTTGTGACTTACTACTATCACTTCTTACCGTGAAATTGGCCGAGTAATCGGAGCAGAATGCCGAAGAGGAGGACCGAATGCAGGCCACTGCTCGCGCTGCTCCGAGACGATGAGCCCACTAGTCTTCGAAGAGATCGACCTGCAGAAACACTCGGGGTAAGAGCATATTGATGCAACAGTGTAATGCACTAACATGACGTGTGCTTAATGACAAGGACACCGATGTTCATCCATGGTCCTAAGACCCAAAATGCTGTAGTTGTTGAATTCAAGGACAAAATATAATCGATATAGTCATATAATGAAATACAAAACGGCGTAGGTGGTGAATGCGGGATGACACAAAGGTGTTTTACCTGTAAACTTCTGTTTTCTTCCAAGTATAGGTGTCGTTGAGTGCCTAGCGACGCCTGGAACGATAAGACTAGTATTAGCGACATCACAAATTGTCAAGCTAATGACAGGCATGGCTCATGTGAACAATGCTCAACAATCATGAGTCCATTTGTAGAATCACATCTTACGTGCCACTTTGACTGTACTGACAATTCAATTTTGCATAGACATGCACATAAATTAACACAATGCAAATTATTCATTGCACGTTTGTCACCGTTCGTCCAATACCATCCGACACATTTTTGTTCGCGAGTTTGGGCCCTCCTTGCCTCACTGGTGCGTCCAAGGCTGGTGGGGGGCAAAACAGTTCTAACAGTTACACAATTCGTACCCGAAATTGTCGGCCGAAAGATAAATATACGAGGCCTTTTGCATAAAATGTCGTCAGGACTCGGCGCACTTTTCAATAATGCAGATGATCCAGGCTGGAGACCGTGCGCCGAACCGGGGCGCCCAGGTCCTGATTTTAAGGCATATTTTCAGATTGAATAGGGAAATGACCAATTAAGATTAGTATGGCACAAACCAGGGAGAGAGAGACCGGATCCCCGACCCACCCGGGATCTCCGGCCATGTAGATGATGATGTCTTCCAGCATCTACGAGCATACACCACGGAAGGGATTCATATTAGCCTGAAATTATGTGCCGTTATTTTTAACGAGCCCTTCTAATGAGCCACTCAGACACGGATTGACAAAACGGGCAAGTCTTGTGTGCCACTTCCTAATCTGTATATGGACATGGTTGGTAGGCAAGCAGGTAGGTAGGTGTTTAGGCATGGTAGGCATGGTAGGCATGGTAGACAGCGTCTTGTCTGCTCATGATCAGATAACTCGGTGTCAAGTTATAATGCATTCAAGTCGAAGCCGTTCATTTCCTGTCACACGGCAGCGGCGGAGTCCCGTACAACCAGTTCGGCTGTTGTGATGCTATCGGTGATCGCGATTGACGCTGGGGAAAAACCGGTGCTTTTAGCCTGCCACAACCAATCATATAACGAGTGCGCATCGAAGCGCTGTGACGTCTTTTTGCACGACTTCCAATTCCTTTTAATTTGGTGTCCGAAGATGCAATCAGTGAGCTACCCATTCTGTGAAGAGGGCAGCGAATGTACTGAATGCTGATGGCTAACAAAAACGCTTCGTTCGCCGTTCCCTAAACTCAGACAAGCTATAGTGTTTCGGGTGCCAGTCTAAGACTGCAAATGAAACTCTAAAGGAGTCTCCATAGTACTATCCGTCACGTGGAAAATGAGAGATTCTGGAACCTGAATGGCCTCAGCTGGTAGCGACCACTCCTCACCTTTCCTACATCCATTCGTCTGCCCAATGACTGATATAGTTATTACAGCCGCGAATACTACCGATGAAGTGGAGCTCATTCTCAAGCCTACCCGTCACTTAGTCCACACGGAATTCGGAGCACGTGACACGTTTTTGTCGCCACCCCACCCGGTCTTTGTCGTGTGGTCCTTGTTAGCGCTATCTCTTCACGTACCGTCCCGTTTTTGTCCGCTGTGATGGCTCTGCTACATCTGATTCCCTCCACCACCTACCCATGTGACACTATCACTATCCAGCACTCAGCTGGTAACTCGGCTGTTAATTGGGCTTTTAACTCGACTGGTAACTCGGCTGTTAACTCGACTGATAGCTCGGCTGGTAACTCGGCTGTTAACTCGACTAGTAGCTCGGCTGGTAACTCGGCTGGCAACTCGACAGATAACTCGGCTGGTAACTCGGCTGTTAACTCGGCTGTTAACTCGACTGGTAACTCGGCTGGTAACTCGGCTGGCAACTCGACTGATAACTCGGCTGATAACTCGACTGGTAACTCGGCTGGTAACTCGGCTGATAGCTCGGCTGATAACTCGGCTGGTACGTGAGCATTGAGCTGCGACTGCAAATATTCTGCATCACTCCGCCATACCACTGAAGCACAAGAGTCGATGTGTGCGTGAGTAAATTATATATATATATATATATATATATATATATATATATATATATATATATATATATATATATATATTTACATATATATATATATTTACATATATGTGTATATATATACATATATTTACACACACACACACACACATATATATATATATATATATATATATATATATATATATGTGTGTGTGTGTGTGTGTGTGTGTGTGTGTGTGTGTGTGTGTGTGTGTGTGTGTGTGTGTGTGTGTGTGTGTGTGTGTGAGTGCTTGTGCGCGTAAATGTCTGTCATGTGATAGATGAGCTGTGTTCGTCACCCACTTCTAGCGCTCGAGATTTTCTCTGTCACCGAGTACTCGGTGTGTGTCAAAGTCAGCTGACGGTGGATCAGCTCGGTAGTTATCATTTACCCACCTCTAATGTGCGAGATTTTCTCTGTCACCGAGTAGCCGGTGTGCGGCAGAGTCAGCTGACAGTGGATCACACACTGGGACGGAATCTCGCGGTCGTCCAGCTCCTTGGTGACGCGCACGCTGTACGCGCCGTCCACCAGCGCCTTGGTCACCTGCAGGCCTCGCAGACGCTCTCTGGCAACAAACACCACCGATGTCAACACGCCGTGAGTTGTGAGCACACTGTGAGATGTGAGCACGTCGTGAGTTGTGAGCACGCCGTGAGTTGTGAGCACGCCGTGAGTTGTGAGCACGCCTGAGTTGTGAGCACGCCGTGAGTTGTGAGCATGCCGTGAGTTGTTAGCACGCCTGAGTTGTGAGCACGCCGTGAGTTGTGAGCACGCCGTGAGTTGTGAGCACGCCTGAGTTGTGAGCACGCTGTGAGTTGTGAGCACGCCTGAGTTGTGAGAGCAGCTGCGGTCACGAGTCGGATGAGCAGATATCGCATTTTGCTGGAGATTGAGTGCACGTTCTCTGCGTATCGACGGTCGACCACTCGGAGAGGAGAGGTCAGGAGCCCAGAAGCCACTGCTGAATGATCCCGATACCTTGTGTGCGTGCACACTGTGTACCGTGTGCACATTGTGTACCGTGTGCAAATTATGTACCGTGTGCACATTATGTACCGAGTGCACAGTGGCTGCCTTCTCTCTGCTAACCAGGTTTGTTCAAATTGAGATCTAAAACACACAGTAGAGGTACTTCAGCTATAACGCATAATCGAATGTTCGGGACGGATCTCGATTAGGAGGGACCCTTTCCCTCCCAATAACTCCGACCCTACGATGCGTTGAGACACACAACTTCAGAGGGAGTGGGGTTACGGAAACCATCTAAGGTGAGGTTGATATGACTGATAGGGTTGGCCAAAGGTTATCCGAAGTCAATTATCGGACGTGATCAATTATATCGAAGCATATTAATATACGGCAATCATGCATTAATATTGCATAGCATAGCTAAATGTTATTTAATGTATAGTTTGTATGCCAGTATAAGACGCCGTGAGGTGTGCTGGACGAGTGAGGGCAACAAACAGGTTATTGAACTTCCTCGCTGCAGGCGCAGGATCCAGCAACATACCACGACAGGGAACTTGTTCACCGACCGCAACTGCGCTCTCTTGGCAGCCCATGAGGACATGCGCCTTATCAATATGCATTCAAATTCGGCATGCGCGCTCTAAACTCGATAGAGGGAGGGAAAAAATAGTGCGGCCAATATCGACATAACTTTGAAGTTAATATTGAATACTATGTGATTTTCACTTGGATGATTTTCTGCGACAAACGTTTGGGAATAGCCAAAGCAATGCACACAACATGCAACGCATGCGCTATGTGCAGACACAAGACGTACGGGATGGGCCACTCCAGGTAGTTGAGGAACGGCAGTGCTAATTAATGGGTTTAAGAAGTGACGTATGCGCAATGCGAAACAGAAACATTTTCAAGCATCAAAATACTCGCTCACTCCCGTATAGTGCGTTTACGCCTGACATACGCCACCATATTCGCTCGGCACATGGGAACTAGGAAACAAAATAGTCTGATTCAGCCGAACATGGTTGAAATCTTGCCAACACCGGGCTCATCTTTGGCGTCCGTGCATTGTTAGGCTGTTCCAAACGTTTGCCATGGAAAATCGTCCAATGGACAAAATGTTCAGTTTCAAGCTCACGAGCGAATGCAAATTGTGATTTTGGGGCGCGCAATTGCGTAGGCGCGAACATATTGTGGCGCAACTTCAGCCCCAGTAATCACAGCGAAGACTCGTAGCTGACCAGCCCAAACAACTATACGTAAAGGGCGGTACGTGCCGGATTGCGCCGAGACATGACCAAATATGACCAAATACGACCGAATACGACCAAATACGACCAAATACGACCAAATACTGCTGATGCCATACTGGTGCACTTCACTAGTGTTCGTAGGCACTTGAAGAAAATAATTATACACCCGTATGCAAAGTCTATGCAGTAAAACTTAATGTGGAAATTCAATCTGATCATGCGACATTTATGCGATGTGCCATAATGTTTTCCGACATCCAGGTACCTACTAAGATAAGATCACGTTCTATAAAGACATTTGTAGTCACGTACTGTGATGCGTGGTGATCGTATGCAGGCAGTGCATGACCATGCATGTTGACTAGGAATACGTTGCCATACACATGCTTGGATAGCACATTATTCATCCACAAAATGGTTCAGCAGCGCAATGAGGAACAATTGTTTTGCAGCTGTCCTTAGTGCATGCCCTTGCCATCGAAACCCACAGGTCTGATTCTGGGTGGGCTGCTTTGTCAGCTTTTGCTTCAGGACCAGGCGTATGGTGCAGGTTACCCATCTAGCATACATCCCTGATGACCCGCAATTGAGCTGCATTTATCAGACCCGTACTTTATTATAGATTATAGGGCGCATCAACATAACTACTGAGGTAAGCATGCTCCTCTCGTGTTTTCTATTGGGCTCATTAAGACATTACGTGCTTCTTTTAATAAAACCATTCGTGGATGACTATCTATGCTGTATCATTGATGTATCGGTCGCTTAGTTGTGAAGCTACGTTCTGGGACACTTTATTCTAGTTGCTGCATGATAAACAATTTTAACGAAGAACATATGGCAGCTAGATGCAGACTACCTTTGAAGGTGCATTGTTGTTGCCTCATCCCTTGCTACAACTGCTTCATGTTGCAGTTATATGACGCCATATTTCAGTTCATAAGCCAGCTGGTCGTTGAAAGATGAGCCAGGCATGGGCTTCATGGCGTGAATGATGGATAAAATCGTTGTAAACCGCCGGACGCGAGCATTTACTGGTTTATGGAGGTCGATAGCGAATACTCCACCCATTTCCCCACCCATTACACGCCTCATCGGGTAAAATTAATGACTAGCATCGTTCTCGATATGAACAGAGCCCAGCCATGTGCAATCCTATAATGTTTCGACGTGCAAAGAACCTGATTTAAATTCCTCAGTTTCATTTAGGTTTATTCAACGAAGTGCGACCTTAACCGGACCGCAATTAACCCGACTGACTTGACACAAGCATTCAATGTCTTGCTTCAGGAAATGTTGCCGTGACATGTTATGCTATGTTAAACTGATAAACGAGCTTACACACCTACCTGAATTACATTTTCAAAGGTCAATTATGTCATGCAAACAAGCAGGATGTATGTATTGGTGTATGAAGGGCAAAACAATGCCTTAGGTGTCAGTTGGTTGTTGTTTTGTCCAACAAAGGGTTCGTGGAAAACGAGATCTCATTACGTCCCGTGCTGCTCAAATAAATCGATATCTATTATACCGCTAAAAATCCTAATAATTATTCATCAGCAAGAAGAGTGAATTCAGAACACAAAAATGGAAATTTCTTCGGTATGTTTGTTTTCCAACTACAATACGACAACACTGCAATACAATTGTGAGGCGTGAGTTATGGTATATCTGATGGATGTACGTCACTCCTGATATAAGTATGAAAGTCACATGGGTTGACGTAGGATCCAAGAGTTTGGGCATTAATTTGTGCAGAAGGACAGAGCAAAACGATATAAGCTCAGCTAAGTCATATATATATATATATATATATATAGACCTAAGTGTTGCATGTGACGTCACATGTCAGTACAAAGCTTATAAGTTAATCTGCCTGGCGAAGTTTCGATTTTAGTCGAACATCACAACATTATGCAGCGCAGAAGCCGAATGTCAGTGCAATCATATGCCTTAGATCCTAGAATAGTCAAGAAAGACATCCATGAGTAAGGATAAGATCGAGGTCATGGTGGGTCACGTGGTATTCTAAGATTAAATAGCGAATCTGGTCTTATAACCATGCGGTGCACGTTCATACCCATACATTTTTCTAGGAACCCAATAAACGCAATAAGAAACTAGCCCGAGCACATTGGGCGTATATGTTCTATTATTTTGGAAAACATTGATTTTCTGTCATTAAAAAAACAAGCGGAAAGGACAACAATGTTTCAAACAACGTTAAGAGTGGCGCTGATGGTGGCTCCGTACTGACCGCGAATGGCGCGGCGACCACGTGCGACACTCAATTTATTACGATGCTGAGACCATCACTGGCCATCTGGCACGCAATATCTCAGCCATTTTGAAATCATTTGCCTTGACATTTACGTCGAATATTCACAATCGGAGTCTGAATCACACATGTATTGGCTTTTGAAGAACAAAAAAAAAAAAAAAAACTTGAGACAAGAATATTGATTTTTTTTTATTGTATATCAACTTATCACAATCACGTTGCACACGCAAATAATTCCGACATAGCAGTATTGTTGCCCACCCAATTGCAAATTGGCGAAAACTGATTGTTCATGTCTTTGTTCCTCGATGTTGGCGTTTTTGTTCCGTACACCATTCATTTCGTTCAAAAGTGGCGGAAGGTGACGTTATTATGACGTCGCTTACGCCCGACCAATAGTGAGCTAGAACTTTGTGTTCGACCACCAACTGCAGAACGGATGTACGAACAGGTACGGCACGTTTCAATTTGACTCTCCGCGCATTTCCAGTTATTAGGCAGTCGCGAGGGGAAGAGGCAGATTCTGCCTCCACCCTCCCAGTGGCTCGAGGGCTCAACAAAACTGTTGAAAATAAGGGAGCATTCATGCTCTCAAATCCTGTACCACGGTGACGCATCGCTTTTGAAAAGAAGTAAAAGGATGGGTCATACACGTCAGTCACTACATGGCTACTCGGAAAATCCTCGCAGTAAAATAATGAGCTGTGGAGTAGGCATCTGTTCACTGTCGTACAGTGAAATGGGTTAAACTTCAGAAATGGCAGCTTAGCATAAAAAATAGAAGAATAGCAGACATGCAATTAGCAACAGAAATAAAATAGTAGTACACAATTCAGGCAGCTGGTATAGGACACCTTGTACATATTCGAAATGCTTATTTCACTTGCAAACACTGATTTTAGTAGTGCCGAGATGAGGCCAATTCGCAATGATACTTACTAATATCATCAGAGCTGCTGAGATTAGTTATGATAGTACAGCGGACATAATATAACATTACGAAGAGACTAATATTTTGAACATCTGGCATATATATATATATATATATATATATATATATATATATATATATATATATATATGTATATATATGTATATATAGATATAGCTAAATGGTGTTCATGTATTTAGGTACATATTGTTTCATGGTGTAATATTACCATCGAACAATAGTTTTGTTTATGTTAGTTAACCGCTGTAAGCAGATGTGCTAACGGAACATCATGTGTCTTGTTCTGCTGTCTTACTTAAGCACGGGGAATATCATCACCTCGGTAGTATGTTACACCTGGTGTACCACCTGGCGGCACTGGTCAATAGCACTAACCTTCTGGTGTGAGATGTTTGCAGCACGACACTAACTTCCGGCTCCGGGTACACCCCCGAAGCCTCACAGCTGAGCGTCACGCGATGCGACGACGGCTTCGAGCTAGATAAGCTCATCGACTTCACAGGTGCTGAAAGGAGCAAAGGTTAATGTCAGGCATGCAGCACGCAACACTGCCTACTCTCCTTCACGAAGACATTAAGGCTGCTGTGTGATTCGGAAAGACCAAATTCAAATGAGGGTTGAGCTACTGAACGACGCAAACAATATATCTTTTTCAAGCGGTCTGATCGTGATAATCATTCCGAACGATCCAACGGGTCTTGAGTGACGATGAGAGCCCGGGCTGGCTTCTGTTCAGGGTGACGATAGCAGAGGCGTGATTAATAACCAGTGGCCGGTCGCCGATAGCCCTACAACGTGTCTCGTATCTCAGTGGGCTTCCGGCATTCGCTAAACCGGTTATAAACGAGACAGCCTGGCTGCTTACCGTAGATGACCATTCGCTTCGTAGAGGTGGCGACGTCTGACCACGTAGTGACCTTGCACGTGAACTCGCCGCTCAGCTCCGGCCTCGGCCGTACCAGCTGGATGGCCCGATGTCGCGTCAGCGGGTCATCGCTGACCACGTGACCCAGGTTGACATGACCTCGCAGCGGGCCGAACGCCTGCGGCGGGTAGCCGGGGATCCACTGGTAGACGGGCGTCGGGCCGCGGTTGTGGTACCACTTGACCACCAGGCCGGAGGCGGTGTTGTTGGGAGAGTCCAGCTGATAGATGCAGTCGAGCACCACGCTGGACACCGAGCCGTTCAGCACGATGGACGGCACGACCAGCTGTGTGATGCGCACCGACTCGACGCCTGGAAGGTAAAGACGTGTCCCTGTTAGGTGGGCGCTCACGTGCGGCCGTGACTGCTCACCGATAACGCGGGCACAAATCAGTCATCGAAAGGGAATATGTGGTAGCGCGCCACATCAATCAATGGTGAAGCACCCAAATCAGAACTGATCCTTAAGAAGGTTACTTATATCCTGAACTGGTAGAGCGATACAATGGAATGCCATGTAATGAAGCGCAACCAACGGCATCATGGTGCTCAAGCTTGATGTCACTATCTTAATACTGAAGGAAATAAACATCATAATTAATTTGCCCGAGGATCAATTATCATAGAAACACCAACACAGGGCTGGAGGACCAGGACTGCGCATCCTCTCTTCTGGAATTCCCGTAAATATAAAGCTAAGCATTTATATCTCATCATTACAACAATTAGCTGTTAATTAATAACTAATACTTACGTAAATTAATTAATTAATTAATTAAATAATTAATAACTATTTGTGCTTGTGCTCAGCTCAACCGTTCGGGTCAT
>JAOTOM010003575.1:82500-142500 GCA_034440615.1 Ashinkailepas kermadecensis
ATATATAGAGAGAGAGAGAGAGAGAGAGAGAGAGAGAGAGAGAGAGAGAGAGAGAGAGAGAGAGAGAGAGAGAGAGAGAGAGAGAGAGAGAGAGAGAGAGAGAGAGAGAGAGAGAGAGAGAGAGAGAGAGAGAGAGAGAGAGAGAGAGAGAGGGGGGGGGGGGGGGGGGGGCAGCTGCGATGTCTGGGTACTGGTGTGGACCTCACCTGTAGCCTCACTTGGGCCGTTATTGATTACCAATTGACAGTTGTGGCTGCCGATATGGGATGCACGAACGCTGCAGCAGAAGTGCAAATTGGGCTGCCCAAATACAGTGAACAGACACGCCTCACAATAACCTCGCAGCCCTACGGCCGGCACTATTGATCAGGTACCATGCCGTTGGTCAAGGTTCAGATGCCGATAATTTCTTCATCGATCAGTTGTAGGGGCGATGCCAACGCTGTGGGATGCAGCTCCCACAACGTTTGGTCCGAGCAAGATAGAGAGATGAGGTGAACGGCATGATATAGCTATATTCTTGAACGCTCAGAGTTGCTTGAAACATTTTCTATGGCTCTTTTGGTTGCTCTTCCACATCAGATTAAGCAGGCCAATGTCGGATTGCAATCAGTCACCAGTCTTCGCCGTGGTTCTGGGACCCTGGTCATATCGTAAATGAACTGTTTTATTTCAATATTGATGATATGCAAGTTGGAGGCATACTCGAACACAGATAACACGTGCAAAGGGCAAGGTCACCAAACCCGTCAGGATCAACTACCTCGAAATACGCTATGAACTGCTGAAGATGCAAATTTTGGAACAATTGGCACCCAGGAAAACAAGGTATAAGTTTTTCTTTCTTTCGGGAAAAATGTTGTTTTTTTCCAGCTTTTCGGAACACTACATTTTGAAATTTAATTTGGTGACCAATCGAACGAGAAATGAATCCGGCTACCAATATGACACTTGTTCATTTTTACTTACTAATATTCCATATATTTTCCTCCAGAACAACTGAAAAATATGAGCCTTAGGAAAGGTACAGATCACGTCCCACTAGTCTGATTGGCCATTGTCTGAACGCCTGGGACTTTTTTTTATATGACGTACGTCGCCACTGCACATATTGAATGTCCGACTTGAGATCGCATTCTATTTTTTGTTGTTATCATTTGTCTATGCAACCATTATTTACTTCGGACTGAATCTTTACATCGTTTGTGTGTGAAAATTGTCTAAAATATATCTTAAAAACTGGATAGAGACGAGGTCGTTACTTCACGCTGACCCGTTGTAGTTCTGGCAACTTGGAACTTTAAACTCAATTTTTTGGGATGCAAGTTGCACTTAACAATTGTTGGAAGGTGTGTCATATATCAGACTGATTGGCGATAGCATGCCCGATTCAGAAGTTACCTCAGAACCATCAGTATGGGGGAGGGACTAAGTTAACCTCCTCGCAATGTGAAGGTTCAGTAGGAGAAGAATACAGATGTAAATACAAAAAGAGACATTTCTTTTTCTGTGTTTTCAAGTGCGCCACTGAAGATGGGAACAATATTTCTGGAGTAGAGTTGTTATGAGCAACAAATAGGGAGATCACCATTAAGCTCCTTAGTTCAATAAGGTAATAGGAGGGCCTCCGGGCCCTAGGAGGCCTACTTTTAGGTTCACCTCCTGAATACAACAAAATTGGCGCCGCCGCCCCTGTCAGTTTACAAACACATGCATGCATTATGTATACCATGCATGCACGTATTCATGTATAGGTGTATGGTTGAATAGCGCTTCTGATGGTGACTGCAACGTCAAGAGTGAGCTACCACCAGAGACTGCAATGGAGTAGAGGAGGCTAGCGCAAGGCACTGCCGCGTTATTTGTTGCCAAATTTTACACGTGTGTCTGCGAGGGTAGGCGGAACTCGTGGGATGCGGCGCTATTCTCCTCGTGTACTCCTTATAAAATGCGACATAACCCTTTGGCATTGACCGAAAGACATGACCTCAAATCAGGTCTGCGCCACCATCTTCTTACATCCGGACGTTCCAGGGCCGTTGGATATCAGTGTATGCAAATCAAAGGCGTTTCGACACGAATTAACTCGGTTTGCAATAGCATTTTGCAGACATAACGTTTACCGGCGGTTAATGCCTGCAGGAACTATAGCGTCGCCGTAAAGAAAACAAAATTGCGGTGTAATATCGCTGTGAGTAGCGCAATCCGGCCAAGAGGCGAGTTTTGGTAACGAGACTCCTCGGATATTGGTGCCCAGCACGTGGTAAGTTCCAAACACTGAGGACGATGCTCCACACCAATGGATTGCTTTTTCTCCCCCCAGGGAATGGGCCTCCAAGAAGTCGGTTTCCAGTCGATACCGAGTCCCATCGACGCAGCTGATTAGAACGTCGGCCTGCATTGGTCTCTGTGATCCTGCCAAGGCAGGCATCGAATCGGTACTCGCTGCCTACAATGAGATCCGACTGAGAGGTTTATATGAGAACTGGCCCTATAAAGCCGAGGTCGTTTCAATGGGACGGCATTGTCGGAGCTTTCGGCTTGAACTCTGCCGTTTAAACGCAATTCCCTGGCCGATGGCGCCGGGTCAGGGTCTATGCAGGAAGCTCCGCTTAGCACGGAACTCTTTTCCGTAAAGCACCACAGACAGTGTTCGTGTTAGATTTATCACGAACGAGGACGAAAAGAAAACAGTTTCATTGTCGAACTTCATGCACTTCCGAGCAGTTTGGGCGCTACAAGATTGATATTTTCACGGGCTGTCGAGACAGCGTACTTACAGTCGGTCCTCAAATTCCCTGTCGCAGTCTGGTGCCCGACCAGGGGCACCTCATTGGCCGCCTCTTGCACTCTCCCGTCCAGTGCCCCTAACGACGTCTCATGCTGGGCTTAGAAATAATACCGGAATTGACACAGCAAAAGTAGAGGAACCCAGACGCCTGTTATGTTAAGCCTCACAACTGAAGTAGCTATATGTGGGCTACACTGAACAGTGAGCAGCTCTATGGAGTTCCATCAGTGGCTCCATGGAGTTCCATCGATGACTTCATCAGACTATCCGAGATCTCTGCGTTATCAGGAATTTTCCAATATTGATGCTTGAATTAATTCAAATATGTAGTGTGTGTTGAAGTTATGCCAATCGGCAAGGCTACTTCTTTGTGGGGGAAAAGCGAAATATTTTGTGGTCTGTTGCAAGGTTCGCTGGACGGACTGGAAATGCTCAAAAGACGAGACATATGCCATTCGAAAGCTCAGCGCCTGATGGTTGCACATATGCAATTATTCTCAAAGTATATCTTCCGCTTAGGAAACGTACTTTTGTTCGCTTTAACATCTTTTTAATTAAGCGAGTCACTTGAAAGCTACAGTTCGGCGAGTCACAGTTCGGCTGCTTATGCCATGGTTTTGCAGTTTTCGCGTTTTCATCAACTCGTCAAGTTCTAAGCAACGATATCCTGTGTGTTGCAATGTTTTGAGCGTCTCGCCAAGGGTGCAACAGCTGATAAAACCCTGATCCTACACGCCTTGACATTACGTGTTACCTTGGGTCGCGTATCAGTACGACATCGCCCACAACGACACATCAGCACGACATCGCCCACAACGACACATCAGCACGACATCGTCCACAACGACACATCAGCACGCCATCTCCCGCAACGACACATCAGCACGACATCTCCCCCAACGACACATCAGCACGACATCGCCCACAACGACACATCAGCACAACATCGCCCACAACGACACATCAGCACGACATCGCCCACAACGACACATCAGCACGACATCGCCCACAACGACACATCAGCACGACATCGCCCATAACGACACGCCGACAGACAATACACAGCTCAGGATCTCGTCTGCGGAGGCGTCGCTTCATCAAATATTTGACATGCAACTCAAATAGTTAGCGTGCATTGTGCATGTCAGCACAGGCAATCATACCTCCATTCTCCAACCTCATACTACATACCTAGATGCACTGGGGACGTCCGAGGCGTTGAAGACTGCTGGCACTAGGTTTGTTTGCACCTAGTTTGTTGTGTGTAGTCATCGCCCGAACCTGTGCAAACTATCTGACAGAGGCCGCGATGCCGGGGAATGCACACTGACGAAACGCAAGCGTCGTCTCCGTGCTGCTTCTCGGAAAACATTGCTGTCACTCGCAGACTCACAGGTCACGCCGTGTACACCATTCACACCGTTTACAGCGTTCACACCGTTCACACGGCAAGCGGTCAGTTTACACATTCCAGCATCACGGCCCCCGTCAAGCATGCTACAGAGGCCCGGACAATGGTTAGATTCGACAAACTAGGTACAAACAAAGCGCGAAATATATGCATTGCAGCGCTCTTCGACGGCTCTGACTTTCTGCGGAACTTCGTGGAGAGCCAGGCTTACAGACCTAATGCAAATTATATATTTCAGTTTTGTTATAGTTGCATCAGATATTTGGTCAAACATCGTCCATGTAGACAATCCCCGGGACGATGAATTCCCAGCCAGAGTGTCGCCGCGGGTCATGCCATGCGCATGGCCCGTAGGTAAGAGGCAATGCCAATGCATGGAATGTCAGGCTTTTATGGATGACTGTGAGAGGTTCAACGCAAGGCAGCCTGCTGGATACTGCTGTCTAGATTTGAAGAGTTGATGGATACAAAACAAAATAGTTGCGTAACCATGGCTGAATCGGCCTATCTGGTTAAATGAAATAACCTCAAAAGAACACAGGTACGCTTAAGAAGGCAACATATAAATTTTGATACAAGCTACATGTTGGCAATCAGCACGTTCACAGCATTCGAGAATAGTATGTTTGATCTTTTGACCATTACGAACCCTTCCAACGAACCGTTGTTTGATTTAAGTACGGCTGGATGACTGTCGCCTGGCTACGCCAAATACTTAAATATCAAGTTAAACTCAATCAGTAATTAGCCAGGTGTGCACGCGCATTATGCGCAACGATGCGTACCACGACCTTGGACGTCAAGATATGCAGCATCATCGCACGAAGTCCGATCGCAAACACAAACTGCTCCAACACTGTTGAAGGTGTTGGCGAGCCAGTTCCGCGCTGCAAGGAACACCAACTGCCAGCCGGAGAGAAATGAGGCGACACAAGTTACGGCTCTCGACGGGGCGTGCGATAAACACATCGGCCCCGATTTCCGGCCGAGAATTACGATCTCGCCGCGCACACGGCCGGCTTCATTACACGAAGGGGCGTCGCTGCACGCCGCGGGGGCGATCACGGCGCACCGCCCGCGTTTCTGCACACGGCGGACGGACGACTCGCCGCGGCGACACGCGAATATCAGCGCCGACAGAGGTCGTGCGGACGCCGGCCGTGTCGGCGCGACTCGTCTCACCCGTGAGGAAGACGGCCGCAACTGCCAGATCTCACCTGTGAGGCAGACGGCCACAGCTGCCAGGAGCACCACTGCTGACATGTCGGCCACCGCTGCTCGCTGGCGCGCCGCAGATGCCGCCCGATGTGGGTGCCGGCTGGCGCGCACTGCGGTGGTAAGCCGCCGTCGACTCCCCCGCGCTCGGTCACGATTCGGTGAGCGCACCGCACCACCTGCGCCGACAGCTGACCGGACAGCACTGATGAGCCGACGCGGCGATCGTCGCACTGTCGCGCCGCGCCTGACATCTACCGGCCGACGGCGACACTGGTGGCGGCCGGATAAATACGGCGCGGGGGTCATCTCGCAGACCGCTGGTACCTGGTGGGGAGAGGAGAGAGAATGGGCCAGAGACGCCCGTCTTCTTTCGTGTCTTCTTTCACTATGCAACACGAATGAACTGTGCACTCTATACCATGGAGTTGAAATGTGATGATGAGTGATGCCAAGCAGCGTGAGTGTTGAAGACATTGAAGGTATTTGGAAGGCAGTACACAGTTTTTCACGAGGTCACCCACTACGCATCAACGGGGAACTTTAACTGACGTTCCATCACAGAAAATGAAAAATCATCTTTCGTTGGTAGATTTGTCAAAATGTGAGAAATTTCGCAGACTGCATTGACTTCTGACACAATCTAATCTTTCATCTCGCCCCTGACACCAATAAATGACCCAATATAATCATGCTTGGTGTCAGTCGCGAAGTCTCGTCACAAGCGATGCGCTGGTTTTATGGGTATCCAAATATATCTGATCTACCTAAATCTAGGAAACGGCAATCGATTTCTTATGACGAAATCAACATTTCCACAAAGGGGAATTCTAAATATTTTACCATAGGCGGATGAAGAAGTCCCCCTCAAAAAAGCAGGACAATAGAGTCTATTTCAGGCCCCATTGCTTGGGCAATTCGCAACGTATTTTGACCTATGTTACGCTGTTTTATAAACAACGAAACGGACGTTCAACTCAAGTGAGAACAAATTGAGTTTCAAAGATTATAGGTGAGTCCAGGCCGTATGCATTTGGAGAGTTATTTCAGGATGCTTCCTATCGCTACGATAGCTCCAATTTTGAACTTAGTGTTGTCATGAGCAAAACTAATGCGTCGTGATCAAGTGACGTACCAATCACATAGTTTTGCAATGGCGGAATCAGATGATCCAAAAAGGGAGGCAAGGTGATGTAGGTACACAAAGGAAAATATATCCATACTATGATAATATAATACCCATGATAAATATTCCCACACCTGTTTTGAAACCTTTCGGGACGACCACTTTCTCCTCGAAATGCAATCATAGATGGTGTGAAGGACACCAACATGGGGTTATCATTACAGTTGTATATAAGTGCGGACTAAACTAGCCAAGGTCTAAAAACGTAGAGCCAGGGCATAACGGTTTTACCAGAGGCATTCGCCTGGTGCTGCCCGTGACAAGATACACATTCGACACCTTTCGAAGATGCTACAAATTCTACTGGTACTACCACAGATGCTACCATCCTCAGGTGTCTCAACGTATGATACACTGGGATACGAAGTTTACGAAATATACCTCACCACGTTTAGCAATACCTGGAACCGCCGCTGATAACTAAACTAAATTCCAACACGCATGAGCTCACATCAGCTCCTTGAATCAACTATTGTCCAAGTGACTAATGAAAAGCAAATGAATGAACTCATCGGTAAAGGGATGCCTTCCAATCAACTTTCCTGCAACTGCCCCTAACAAACAAAACATATTTTCGAATTTCCAGAACGTCTACCAAAAATCCAAATTATGTTCATGTATTAGTAAACACCAATTTCAATAACTATATGTGCCTGCAAGACCAGGCTCATCCTCACGCTATCTCACCCACTCTGCATCCTTGCCTGGTAAACATATCAATGGTAAGCTTTCAGATATTCTGCGCAATATTCTAACGCTATCATGCTTTTTTCTACCAAATTTTACAGAAGCGCCACAAGAAACGACTCGTAATTGCATGATGCAGCCAAGTGAACAATGACAATGGAACATAGCGATCTATGCAGGTGTATGTAAGTTACCTAAAAGGCAGCCTTCTCATCTTCCTTTGTTGTTCTTTCCGAATTTTGTAAAATTTTTTCGATTATTATTTTTTATTTTGTATTATGTTATATTATTATGTTATATATTGTGTTGCATATATACCTTTCTATGATATTTTGATCCAATTTATTTACTTTTTTTGTAATCGCCTGCAGCCACTCTTGATAGAAGCATACTTACGAAAATATCTGAATCCTTCATCTAGCCTTATAATTTCTCAGTATCATAAATTGCATGAACTTTGGCAATGCAGCCTAACCTCATTTTTTTGCCAATTCTGGAAGCACCTCTGGACAGCATATGCACTACAAACTTTTAGATCCAAATTCAATGGTCGTTAACATTGGCTGCCAAGTTCGGCAAGAACCATCATATACTTTCTAAGTTATGAACGGTAAAAGACAAGCACGCGAGCAAAAAAGAACCGAATACGCTTTCCGACCATACTTCCGAATTCTCTCTGCTGAAACCGCCTCCTGGTAAAGTAGAAAGTAAGAAAGCAATATTGCGAGAAAAAACCGAATACATTTTCCGAACATGCCTCCGAAATCTCGCTGCTGAAACCGCCCCTTGGCAACGTAGAAAGTAAGAAAGTAAAATTAGCACCCTATGTAGAAAAGAAAGCTACATACAAAAAAAGAAACGCAGTGGAAGGATAAGGTACACTTTGTGCACTTTCCTCTCCCGTAATAGGGCTAAGACACTCCATCTCAAAACACGCTCTTGAATAAGCGGTTCATGCCATGTGATGGAATTCGGGCTATGCCTAACTATGCACAGCCCTCGTATATCGGTCACAAGGATACGTCTATCTTCCTTGCAATGCACTCCAGGGAGGAAAGTAGACTCCAGTGTGAGCGATTCTGTAGTCCTTTTAGCACTGTCGTGCTGCAATCCTACTGCAGCCAATCACGTGCAACACCGACCCGCTGCGTTCGCAGCCACACCGGCGAGTTTTGCGCGTGGTTTTCTGGCGCTGGTGTCAGCGAACGACCCATAGTGAGCTCAGTCGACTGGATTTGCCGTCGCGAGGTATTTGGTGAGGTGAACTAGTTGGTGGCCTTGTAAAAATCCGGTGAGTTGACGGTTGTCGTGTCCAGATTCCTTCCGATCTGCTTTGCCAGTGTGTGACCTTAGGCCGGTCGATAAGGAAACAGTATTTCACTACATAAAAATGAATTGGATATGGTCAAGTTTCATGTAAGTTACCATAGGCGGATCCAGCAAGCGAGTTGGCATTGGGGCTAAAACAGACAAAATACCACCACGCTAAACAACTAATCGGAATTGGATACCGTTGGACACGAGCTTGATGTCGAGCCATTGTATCCACACATGAAGTGGTTCAAGATTTCCCCACAAATCGTGAATAAATGTCTATTCAATAAACGTCAAGTATAAATTTTGCTCCAAAGCAGGCCATCTTGGGGAGTGGATAAGGGATGGGGTTCCGTTTTTCCCTCTTCTGTGTTCCGGATCGCGGTAACTCAGTCGGCAGGGCGGTGAACTCTTGATCGCAAGATCGTGGATTCGAATCCCACAACCGGCGGGATTACCGAGTCCATCCGCGACCAATCTGCGCGAGAGGCTGGCGACGCCATACAGGTAAATGCGTCGTAAAAGGACCAAATGTTCTTCTGGATCCCACACTGTACATTCCTGCAGTTCACCAAGCTTGTTCCTGAACCACGACGGAGCAATGCTTCAGCGACTTCCATGCTGCTTGTTTTATCGCTTTCCTTTTTTAATTTCGTTTCGAGCTAACTTTGCAACCATAAACGCGGTATTCATTGAAAATTAGCTCAAGTGTGCAGCAATCCAATGCTTACCAACAGCATTTCGCTGTCACGAACATATTGCTATATTTCATCAATGAACTGGGTCAGAAACCTTTTTGCACAAGGTGCCTGATGCTTATACATACCGAGTTTGGTTTTATCAGGGAATAGTAGCTTGCATCCTTGGATGAGTAGTGGAAACCAATCGTTATGCAGACACAGGGGTGGGCACAGGGAGCATTTCCCCTTCTCCCGAACAGGCACAGCAAAGGGGGCGGGGGCGAGGTCCCCATTAACCAAGAAATACATTAGATGAAGCAAGACATTTTTAGACTTGCACCATGAGAAGTGAGAGATATTCGGCGCACGAAGCATATCGAAAGCAGTTTCTGTGCAATTATATTTTATTTTCGGTCAGGCACCCCTTAAGAAAATTATGGTTGTGCCTTCCCTCCCTCACCCAGGGAAAGGTGGCGCCCCTGTGACCTGGAGAAGGGCCCCTCCGTGGAGGTTCGACTACATCCGATCCCCTCCCCCGCTGAAGGAATTTTCCGGCCAAGGCACTCCTTTGAGAGGAAAAGTGTCCCCTTTGGAAGAAAACGGCGGCCCCTGGGAGGGAAAGGCAATCACATGGTGTAAGTTCGACTGCAATTCCCCCGATCAATGACTTATTCAGCCGAATGCTCCCCTACAAATACTTTCTGTGGCGCGCCTCCGAGGGCGCCCCTATAGGTACTCTCTGTGGCGCCCTCAGAGGGCTCCCCTACAGGTACTCTCTGTGCCCCTCCCCCCTCCGAGAGCTCTCGTACAGATATTCTCTGTGGTGTCCCTCAGAGGAAATGGCACCACCCTAGACGAGTGTTCCTCATACAAATTTCTGGATCGGCCCCTGAACAGACGACACGAAGAATATAGATTGCATGAGTAATATATGACATTGTACTTAGCACAGCTGCTTCAGAACCCCTTGCATTTACAGATAACATGCTAGTAATATGATACTAATATGATATGATAGCTTATCATGTTTTTCAAGGCTACCTTCAGCTTGTTCATGACGTCGTCTAGCATTATGTAGAACAGTACAGGGCTACCCTCAAACAGCAGTGGTCGTTGGTTAGTTAGTTAGTTAGTTTGGCTTTAGGGCGCTTCGACCAGAGTTGATCATTCGCGCCCATCAGCAGTGGTCGTTGGACTGCAGCTGACATTACCACAGCACTGATTTCCACCGAATACGCGGCTACTTTTTACAAGTGGGATGTAATTTGTTCGAACCAATTAATTCATCCTCCCGACAGGTGCCTTTTTATAACAGGCGGCACAGATCAGAGTCCCTAATGGCTGCCTTCTGAAGCAAATATGCAATTAAGTCTACTGTCGATGTTCGGTTGTCGCCATATAACCGGTTCAGGCTTGTATTAACGGCTTTATTCGTGCATCATGTCATTCCCGTTACATGGTCGAAACTTGATTTCTCTCTTTCTGCTACTTTTGGCAATGTCTCTTCAATCGTGCTTAACATACGCGCCTCATTGCATGTTGGTGAACTTACCGTTTAGTGATGCAATGCAACGGAGGTGACGTTCTGCAAATGTTTGAAAAGTGCAGGTAATATATCCAGGTGGATGCAGTGGATCATTGCGAACACCATGCACGCGTATGTCAACGTCATGCTGGGAACCGTCTTTCACACAGAAAGGAAAGCAATATATCCCAGAATACCTCATGATAATACAATAATAGTCAGACTCGATACCCAAACCAACTGTTCAAATTTGGCATGCAACGAAGGAGTGCAACTTGCGCCAATTTGCGAGATATTGCCGCGGTGCTTGAACATCGTGAACAAACATTGAAGATACCGTGAGGTAGAGAGGGTATATAGGGGAGAACCGGGAGAAGCGGGACACAGGGGAACTGGGACAAGCGTTCTTCGTCTAGAATACTCTGCGCAGAGACACCGCGACCGACGTGAAGATGCCTATGACCTTCGCACCAAGCAATGTCCCTATGGCTCTTCCCCCGGTGGTTGCAGCCGATCCTTGGGTACTAGTGTGAGAGCAAACAGCTGGTTTTTCGCTGGCCATTACGGGTCGATGAGCACTCAAGCATATCAATATTTTGTAGCCCGGGCATATTGCGTTCTTGTGACGGATCTTAAGGGTATTTATGCTTAAATTCAATCTAGAGCATTACACAGATTGGATATCGCATTGAAATCCGTTTGGTACGTAGAACGGGGCGTTTGATGAGGTTTGATCAAATTTACGGATACGAATTTGATACGGATTGACACTTCCAAGTTTTGTTGTGAATCTTATGGTTGTATACAATAATTCCTCTCATTACGTTTTCGCAATACGTCGTCTACCGCAGTAAAGTATTCAGGGTAGCTGATGCTGATGGTATGTAAAATGCGTGAGACGTCTAGTAACTAAAAACATTTACCTCGTCCCACTCACAATTGCCAACGTCCGCAATGCCACCACACGAATGTATACTTGGAATTGCATTCATTCCATTATTCTTTTAATTTTAAGCTGTCATCATATACTGCTACCATTCAGTTGACGGTAATCACGTTGCTTTTATTGAAACAGCAATGCATAATTTTGGAAGAAACTTATGGTTACATGCCATATGCATTCCCTTGTTTTGCGTTCACCAGCTATCCAAAATCCCATTATTGCTAAATTGTTATGAAAAAGAAGGTACCCAATGTATGTGAGGACATGCAAAAGGAATTTCTGATGTGAATATGAAAATCGAATTATCCTCTGAACATGTGATTGCCGGAAACTATCCTCTCCAAATCCAGGATCACAAAATAAAACCACGCCCTCCCTGAGGAATTCTAACCTTCCAATCCTAATACTATTTCAACAGACCTCATCCCACGTCCAGCTAGATACTTATGCATTGTTCTCATAGTAGGTGGGGTACACATGTGTGTTTTTGTGGAGTATTTCAGCATCCCTATTTATGAAAGCAAATGAAGTCATGGATGTTTGAATACTCTTACACACAAGAAGCTTGTCTCAGGGAAATGGAACTAATAGTTTATATTATGCAAAGTTAGATGGTTTTGATCCGAATGGAAGGTTTTTTCATTATGACAAATTGGGGAGGAGAAACACTCCATGAGAACCGGCATGTGACTGCGCGTGAATGGTACACCCCAGCCTTGGCACATGAATAAAGTGAAAAAGGAAACTGCTAGCTCATGGGTCGATGAGACAAAGCAACCAGGAACGGGCGGTATGCATTCAAGTTGCTATTCTCGAGGAAAACAGCACCTTGGCTTCCGCGGAATGCATTCAAGCTGGAATTATTATCATTCACTTTTAGCAGCTACATGCCGCAAGCAAAAGGCTTTGCGCAGAGGTGCGCATGGAATGCCTGCAAAACTGGGAGGGGAGATAGGCTTGTTTCTGTGATATGAGTAAGCATACATTGATACTGACTTATAATTGTATGCGAAATTATACAGGTTACAAAATGTTATTGTTCTCATAAATTGACAAACAAAATCATACGTTATTCCCATCTAGATCCTGAGCTGAATGTGTCGAGATGAACATCACTATGGAGCTAGAAGCCCGATTGCACCATATGTACGTGCGTACAATGCTACTTACGATGCCCCTATATGGCAGCTGTCCACTGCCCACCATATCCTCCTCTCTCACCACTTCCACCTTCGTTATCTGTGCCGATCAGACTTCTCGCCACCTTTTACAAATCTTATAGCACATACGGCATGACTAGATCATGCATTCCTACATCATGCTCACTCTCATGTGCAAGGAAGCTGTGGCATTCCAACACTCCACGTGCATGCTTGCGTCGCAGCGAACACGCCACCACTTATTGGTTTTGCTTTGCCCCACTTCTTGCCCAGGACGTCCCACCTCTGTCTATATCTCTCTCTACTCCCGCTTATCCTGCTGTTAAGCTTAAAACACAAATAAAATGCCAATAGCTGTTCCCGAAGCATGAAATAATTAGCAGGTGTAGACATTGAATTAAGTAGCCAGATACAAATATGTAACCTTTTCTCGCGTGATAATAAGTCAGCTTCGGCATGCGGATAATATGGGACACTGCATCCTCCATTTCTCCCGGTTCTTCCCCATAGACATGACGTGAAGATGCTGCTATTCACTTCCATGAGAGCGTTACATGGCCAAGAAAGCCGATGCACCCTAAAGCCAGCGGCTCGGCCACCGCGGAGGACGGGGGACGCGTCTCCAAACTTGAAATCAGGTAAGGACCGTCCCCCAAATTTTGGCCGAGTAAAGAAGAGAGACTTCCCACCGAAATACAAACCCGTTTCTCGTTTATCCAAAGGGTCCTGCCGGGGGATTAGAAGGTCCCTTGATCGCGATGGCCTCTTCAACACTCTCTAATTTGCTACAGGTGCCCCTTAGCGAATACCGGACGCCCTAATCGGCCAGAGGGACCCTGAGCAGCCACCGGGCCCCATCAGATACAGAGGAAGAGCCTGACAGGCAGAGGGACCACATGAGGGCCCTTCATCCATGTAGCCACAAGGACCCCTGGCCTCCTTAGTGACAAAAGAGGAGCCCTGATCAGACAGAGGGATCATACAATTGCCTCTGACTGGTCAAAGGGCCCCCTGAGGGCCTACCTCAGTGACAAAAGAGGGCCCCTGGACCGACGTGAGGGGTCCCTTGGCTGACGTGAGGGACACCTGAGCCGATGTCAGGGATCCATGGACCGACGTGAATGGCCCCTGACCCGATGTCAGGGGCCCCTGGGCCGACGCAAGGGACTACAGCCGAAGACCACATTCGTCGGCTGTAGTCCCTTACGTCGGCCACACGACGCCAACTCAGTCGTCGGCCCCGCGACACCAGCTCAGAGTCGTCGGCCCCGCGACGCCAGCTCAGAGTCGTCGGCCCCACGAAGTCAACGCAGAGGTGGTCATGACGGACGAGCCGGGCATTTTTACACCCGATGGAACAGCGTGCGTCGAGCAAGATTGATGTGCGATCTGCCGATGGCATGCGTCTGTCTCTTACCGTTGACGCTAGCCCTGGCTTTGGGACAGTGCTTTGAGACTGATATCGGCTGTGGGCTTGTTGGTGTTGTCTGTTCGGAGCCACCCAATTGCCCGTGCAGCGGTTCACGGGCCCCTACGGGCACTCGTTCTCTGTGGTAGTCGCTTGACACTTCTGGCCGCTCGGGACCCCCTTCATGGTCGGAGTCCTTCCGGTTGATTCTGGGATTCTTTGGTTGCTCATCACTCAGGAGTCCTTCCGGCTGCTTCGAGCCACTTTGGTTGTTCTGAGAATATGTGATCTCTCACATATTCTTGGGCGCTTGTCAGGTCAGGAAGTCTGGTCGCAAAGGGGCCCATTTGCCACTAATTTGCCACTCTACAAGGCCCATGGACTCAAGGCTGCTGCTATGCCACAAGGGTAACTACCTTAAATAATTTGATGGTGACACACCTCCCCTGAGATAGTGGCTAACAACTGAGTTTTCCGAACGGGTCGGCTGAAAAGGTCCCCCTGCTAGGGTCCTTGGAGACCACTGCATAACACCATTGGAGAGCCCTACGGCTGCGTCATCCCAACTAGAAGCCCTTGGCAGAGCTGCTGCTTAAAGTCCACACAACTAACTAAATTCTGTGAGAGTAGCCGACGACATTTTTTCGATAGCAAGATTTCAATTCAGCGAAGTTAATTTCAATTCATTAGCTTCAATTCAGCGAAGTTGATGAGCTTGGAGCGACTGTCAGCCATCACAGGTTGGTACATACCAGGTCTTAGAAGCAAGACACAAGCTCAATGCAGGTAGACTGCCCAACCTTTTCGGTGCAAAGCTTTCAACATCCGACATTGTTCAATAGCCAATACACCGACATACGATTACATGCCCATAGATGCACAACTCTGGACACTGTGCATTTATACAAAATAACCTAATTATTTTTATCGCCCCGAAGTGACTGACGAAATATTTCGCGCACCTTTGTAGAGCTAGTAGAGTGCATTTGGATCGGGAGTATCCTGGGCCATTGCCGCCGTCATGCATGAGAGACGTCAAGATGGCACGAAATACGCTAATTACACGATTCTACCCGTCCTGTCGGGCCCGGTCCGGCAGAAACGTGGTGACACGCTGGCAACGTTCTCACCGGTGGCGAACCGACTCGTCGGACGTCGACACTCCGACTGAGAGACAAGGTGTGCGGCTGTGGAGCTGCTAAGATGACGGCTCACTGGGATTAAGTGTCTCACGCTTGAGAACACAAAGCTTCCTTGGGCGCACTTTAAGATGAACGAGATAGTTAGCACTGTCGGAAGCCCACTGCACGGAACACTGTCGCCGTGTTAGCACACGGAAGCCGACAGTTGGTAACATGGAGACGTGCGGAGTACGTGCTGAGCCGGCACAGCGGGTGTGGAAGGATATGCTGACGTTCTTGGCTTCATAATGGCATTGCCTTACGGACAAGTCGCTAGCGGCTGACCAGTATTGCAGTCCAAGCAGGTCAAATTCGCCATTTGCAGACTGCTTCGTGCGAGCTGATCAGGTACTGGCAGTACAATTGCCGCAGAGGTTCCATATATCTTCATGCCGTCGGAAAATTATGAGTTATGGCGTACAAGCGCAATACATTGCAGGTCTGAAGACAGCTCTGAAATATTGCCGTCATACCGGCATCCTTGAATTGGCTGGCGATTCACCATGCACAAGCCTGGCCCATTAGGGGCGCAGGAGGGAGCAGCCAGTCGACAAGTCATCCGAGGCTCTACTTGTCATCGGCTTGACTGGGATAATAATTTTGCTTTTGCCATCAACACCAGCGGCATTGCGTGGTTCAATGATTCGGTGTTGTGTGCTTGTGCGACTGTCCGTCACGACGCCCACGCAGCTGGGTTGGGGATTCATCACATGGTCAATTCGGAAACCGGTACACCGAAAAAAGGTCCCATTTACGTTGCTTTAGAATGTTAATGCATTCCACAGCTACATTGTTAATATGTCCCCTAACCTGCCTTGATATATTTCAAAAGTGAATATTGTCCATATTTTTGCGCACTACCATTTCGCCTGACATAGCCGCTAATACTGCTCAATGACTTCCAAAGTCTGAGTGTCAGAGTACCACTTGAAATTTGCGGAGTGCACCTAGCCTATAAACAACAAACAACTCATAGTCGTTGCTTGGCCACTCCTCATTAACTCTCTGAAGCGACACCCTTGACTAGTATTTTGGCCACCCAGACATTTTTCGGAAAACCGCACTCCTATAGGTGACCATAATCACAGCCCAAATACAGTCAATAATGATGTATTCCCCAATCTCCAAAACCGATGCTTCATCAGATTGTAGTATCGACATGACTGGCGACCCAGAGGAACCACACCATCTTAAGAGCTTAGTGTTCTCGTGGTGGTCGAGGACGCCGTGTTCCCGGCTCCAGAACGTTTCCTTTGTATTCTTGTGTTCTTGCGTAAACACACCTCTTTTTGAATATTATAGGTGTGCTGTGCGGGCAGCGAATCCATCTGAGACGTTAGAGTGCCCTGTGATATCATGGTAAATGTATTGAATCAACCACCCTTAAATCCGTAAAGTTTATGTGAAACTTGCACAGCTTTGCGGAGTGTGGGTGAGGTAGGACCTCAGGGTCCTGAGACATGATATGGATCGTCCTGCTAAGCAGCAAGAGAGTCTCATTAAGTTCTGACCTGGGCCTGTGTCCGGGCTCTGATGGTAAGTAGTAAATAGCATAGCTCTGATAGCAATAGCTCTGACAGTAAAGCAATAAATACCATAGTGAAATGACAATGAAAGAGCATCTGAATCTATGATGAAGGATGAGCAGGCCCTCTGCATCGCGAGGAACTTCCCTGTGTGCCGTGAAGAAACCCCGCCCCCTGAACGGCGACGGGTCATAGAGAAAGGCCACGAGGATATTTTTGGCAATGATTCAAGCGAATATTCTGTGCGTGCAATGCATGCTGATAAAGTCGCATGTTAATAAAGTCACATGTTGATAAAGTCGCATGTTAATAGAGTCACGTGTTAATAAAGCGCATATTAATAAAGTCGCATGTTGGTAAAGTCGCATGTTGAGAAAGTCGCATGTTGATAAAGCCGTATGTTGATAATGCCGCATGTTGATAATGTCGCATGCTCAAACAGTCGCATGTTGATAAAGTCGCATGTGCGGGACAGTTTGCTCCTGTGCGGCCGGACGATGTCATACCAACAACCGTTGGCAGCAGAAGCTGCTGAATACACTGGGACTGATGACCACCGCAGTCTGTGCAGACGTCAGCAGCAGCTGCTGAATACACTGGGACTGATGACCACCGCAGTCTGTGCAGACGTCAGCAGCAGCTGCTGAATACACTGGGTCTGATGAACCACCACAGTCTGTGCAGACGTCAGCAGCAGCTGCTGAATACACTGGGTCTGATGAACCACCGCAGTCTGTGCAGACGTGCAGCAGCTGCTGAATACACTGGGTCTGATGAACCACCGCAGTTGTGCAGGCGTCAGCAGCAGCTGCTGAATACACTGGGTTTGATGAACCATGCAGTCTATGGGCGTGCAGCAGCTGCTGAATACACTGGGTCTGATGAACCACCGCAGTCTGTGCAGACGTGCAGCAGCTGCTGAATACACTGGGTTTGATGAACCACTGCAGTCTATGCAGGCGTAGCAGCAGCTGCTGAATACACTGGGTCTGATGAACCACCGCAGTCTGTGCAGGCGTCGCAGCAGCTGCTGAATACACTGGGACTGATGACCACCGCAGTCTGTGCAGACGTGCAGCAGCTGCTGAATACACTGGGTCTGATGAACCACCGCAGTTGTGCAGGCGTGCAGCAGCTGCTGAATACACTGGGTCTGATGAACCACCGCAGTCTGTGCAGACGTCAGCAGCAGCTGCTGAATACACTGGGTTTGATGAACCACTGCAGTCTGTGCAGACGTCAGCAGCAGCTGCTGAATACACTGGGTCTGATGAACCACCGCAGTCTGTGCAGACGTCAGCAGCAGCTGCTGAATACACTGGGTCTGATGAACCACCGCATCTTGCGACTGCAAGCTGAATACACTGGGTTTGATGAACCACCGCAGTCTTTGCAGGCCTATTTATGTGAACTCTGCATATTACTGTTGCCGTATCATCCTGCATGCTGTCCGGAAAACATGGCTAATTGGAAATTCCAGTGGCAACTTGAGGGCGGCTCGCGGTAATGGTGCATTGCTTTTAAATGGGTTTAAGTACTTCTTGTTCGCCTGCAGTGTTTTAAGTACACTGTTTTCCAAGAATTCTCTCTCAGTCGTAAGCCGGAATCCATTTCAGCCCTTAAATAGCATTGCACAAGGGAGGTGAATAGCATCCTTTCCTCAATTTTTCGCCGGGTTCTTGTTGGGACAATGTATACGGAACACCAATGTTCTGGCCTCTTACGCAGAATTTAAGTTCGCATCGCGTGGCATGGCAATGCTCAGCATCGGTTTATAGCTTGCTACGTATCGAGGTAAGATTGGGCCATAGCCCACAGTAACTCAAATATGCCCGTGGTAAGCACATTTGATGTGTGCAGCATGATACATTCCACTTCAATTTAGCGCATGTGCTCTGTACTACTCACAGCTGTGGAAACGATGCATTGTGAGTGATGCCGTAAGACCCTTTTTCTTGGCTCGGGCACGACTCTGCTCACAGGGATGTGTTTATTTTTGCATGACTGGGCTGCATTTCAGGATAGTTACGCATACCTGAGCGCACTTTGTAGCCGCGACCCGTCGGCGCGGTGAATTCCAGCAGCGGGCAGCCGCCGCTCTGCCAATTCCCGGCGCTTTGGCCCGGCACGCCGCATATTCCATAAACCATGCTACTCATTATAGTTCAAACATGCCGCGCTTTGTCATGGGTGGACTGCCGCCGGTCACTGCCACCGTAGAGCGACGACGCCAGCTGCACTGCAGAGGCGGTGTCGCTGCACACACCTCAGCCGCCTGTCAGCCCGAGATGTGTCCGCGGTCTGGTGGGGGCGTGTCCGGGGATCTGGTGGTGTGCGGGCTGGGGGTGGTCCGGGTCTAGTGGTGGAGGTGGGGGTCCGTGGTTTCTTGTGTGTGTGTGTGGGGGGGGGGGCAGGTGTATGATGGGCTGTGTTCGGGAGTTTTGTGAGGGTGTGGCCAGGGATCTGGTGGGGATGTGTCAAGGGTTCTGGTGGGGTGTGCCCGGGGGTCTGGTGTGGTGTATGTGTGTTGGCTTCAGGGGGGGGGGGAGTTGTCCGGGTCTGGTTGGGTTGCGTCCGGAGTGTGGTTGGGGTATGTCTGGAGGTCTACCGGAGATCGGCCATCTGTTAGCCAGAGGTGCGAGAGAGAGAGAGAGAGAGAGAGAGAGAGAGAGAGAGAGAGAGAAAAAAAAAGAAAAAAAAAAAAAAAAAAAAAAAAAAAAAAAAAAAAGGGGGGTCGGTCAGAGTGTGTCCTAGGGCTGGCAGATCGTTGGCCTGGGGTCAGCCGAGAGTGTGTCCGTGGGTGTGTCCGGGGATCGCCGCTGCTGTCCGGTGCGCCAGGTGCGCCGCCACACCTCCACGCCGTCATGCCAGGGCTGGCCGGGCGGCGTCTGGGTCGGGGGTCACGTGCAAGTGATAGTCGACTCGCCAATAAAAGCCAACGATACGAGAGGAGGTGCGCGCCGCGTCTGGCCCGCCGTGACCCTGCCGCCGGCGTGCGGAGGTGGTGGTGATGGGGCCGGTCACACGGTCTGACGAGACGACGGCCGGGTGTGGTCACCACACGTGCTGAGGTGGTGGTGATGGGGCTGGTCACACGGTCTGACCACACGTGCTGAGGTGGTGGTGATGGGGCCGGTCACACGGTCTGACGAGACGACGGCCGGGTGTGGTCACCACACGTGCTGAGGTAGTGGTGATGGGGCCGGTCACACGGTCACCACACGTGCTGAGGTGGTGGTGATGGGGCTGGTCACCACACACGCACAACAACAGCCGCACGGGACACGTGGCCACCATGTAACCACTGCCTCACGCTATCACACGTGCTATCAGCTGGTACGACCTCAGCACAGGTCGAGTCACTGAGGTCAGCTCGCTCAGGATGATGCGCCAGCGGACGCGATAAATCGTCCCAGGCGACGCGGTGAATCACTTGTAATTGCCTCGGCGACAATGTGGCAGCGTCGATTGCAATTGAGCCGTGGCCCACTGTATTGCGGCTGGTGTGGCGTGAAGGTGGCAATTCAGCCGTGGCCCACTGTATTGCGGCTGATGTGGCGTGAAGGTGGCAATTCAGCCGTGGTCCACTGTATTGCGGCTGATGTGGCGTGAAGGTGGCAATTCAGCCGTGGTCCACTGTATTGCGGCTGGTGTGGCGTGAAGGTGGCAATTCAGCCGTGGTCCACTGTATTGCGGCTGGTGTGGCGTGAAGGTGGCAATTCAGCCGTGGTCACCCACTGGTATTGCGGCTGATGTGGCCGGTGACACGGCTGACAATTCAGCCGGTGGCACCACATGTATTGCGGCTGGTGTGGCGTGAAGGTGGCAATTCAGCCGTGGCCCACTGTATTGCGTGCTGATGTGGCGTGAAGGTGGCAATTCAGCCGTGGTCACACTGTATTGCGGCTGATGTGGCGTGAAGGTGGCAATTCAGCCGTGGTCACACTGTATTGCGGCTGGTGTGGCGTGAAGGTGGAAATTCAGCCGTGGCCCACTGTATTGCGGCTGGTGTGGCATGAAGGTGGCCATTCAGCCGTGGCCCACTGTATTGCGGCTGGTGTGGCGTGAAGGTGGCAATTCAGCCGTGGCCCACTGTATTGCGGCTGGTGTGGCGTGAAGGTGGCAATTCAGCCGTGGCCCACTGTATTGCGGCTGGTGTGGCATGAAGGTGGCCATTCAGCCGTGGTCCACTGTATTGCGGCTGGTGTGGCGTGAAGGTGGAAATTCAGCCGTGGCCCACTGTATTGCGGCTGGTGTGGCGTGAAGGTGGCCATTCAGCCGTGGCCCACTGTATTGCTGCTGGTGTGGCGTGAAGGTGGCAATTCAGCCGTGGCCCACTGTATTGCTGCTGGTGTGGCGTGAAGGTGGCAATTCAGCCGTGGCCCACTGTATTGCTGCTGGTGTGGCGTGAAGGTGGCAATTCATCCGTGGCCCACTGTATTATGGCTGATGTGCCGTTAAGGTGGCAAGGTCCAGGTGCGGATTACTGCATGATGGCGGCCACGCACTGCAACATTGCATGCAACATTGAATTGCCGACTATGCTAGGCATATATGCAGTATACTATTCCAGCCTTCGTGTGCATATTGGAGGGTGAGCCAAAGGTAGAGCATAACACTGACTGACATTTTCGAATCCGGTGCAATCCGCACCCGTTTCCATATCCGCATGAACCAATCCAATCCGCATCCATATCCGTATCGGACACAGATAGCCATCCGTTTTCAAATATATTTTCAAAAACGCAAAATTATTAAAACCTGATTGGTTCTAGTGATCAGTTATTCAGCATATAGATTATGAACATTATGAATATTATGATATAAAACATTATACAATATTTTAGTCAACAAGGCCAAACCAATATTGATATCTGATGTGAAATGTGGATTATAAATGTGCTGAGCAAGACGATACACGACCAAACATAGCAATTTCACTTCGGATCACAGGTACAGATTAGATAGTCCACTAGCCTATGCCAGTGCATGGTGAATGAACATGGAAAACCATACAAGACACAGGACAACTAGTAGGGAGTCAAATAGGCAGGATAAATGCAACAACATGAGATTCAAAATGAATTATTACAAATACCCACCCTGTTCACGTGCAAATGAGTGTACCATCTTATGCAATACAAGCGCTTACCTACAATGAACCTAGGTAACTACCGGGTTCATGCATTATTGTTCTCTCAGCTGAATGTGATTGTACATGCAGTGCACCTTGCAGTGGCCATGTAGGTGCCTCGCTAGGAAGTTGTCTCAGCTGAATGTGCCATTATTGTTGTCTCAGCTGAATGTGATGTACATGCAGTGCACCTTGCAGTGGCCATGTAGGTGCCTCGCTAGGAAGTTACACACTCAATGAAGCACAGCCATGGGTTGACAGCCAAGCACAGCCATAGGTAGGTGGTGAGGTAGGAGGTACTGCACACCTGTACAACTTACCATCAATTAATGGTGATGAAGATGATCATAAAAAGTAACCAAATGCTCATATTATTAAGTAAAGTAGGATAAAAAAATCGGTCCAATATATTTCGGGCGTAACCCTTCTTCGGAGACAGTCACGCCCGAAATATATTATACCGATTTCTGTATCCTATTTTACGTAATAATATGAACATTTGGTTACTTTTTCATAATAATCTTCAATTCGACTATGCTCAACACAGCTCTCGGCAACATTATTAATGGCGATGAGCATGTTTTTGTTGCCTAGCCATGCTCACAGCGTTACTCACGACAGTTATTGTTCTGGACTTCTTCTGCGTATCAAACTCGCATTTAGTTTTCACTTCAGGCCGTAAATACCCTGCTTAAGCTCATATTTACAATGATACCTCATCGTTTGCAGAGACAATGTTTGCTTTGTCTGTTACTGCTTCGAATTTGACAAAACTGTGCTATTTTTCACATCATATTTTCTTTCCAAACTCCACCCAATCCACTCCGTTATCCGCACCAAAAGGATATCTCCACGGATATCCAATCAGTGTCATGCTCTAGCCGAAGGTAGCAGTGGCGTCAACGGCCGGTCATCAGCCTACTTACAAGAGAATGTGTACTTACAAGAGACTACCTGCACTTGCTTAGTGATGCATGAAAATGTGTCTGATCTTCCAACAGTAGCTAGAGCATTGATCTACTCAAGGATCAAGCGGTATTTCATTCGATACCATCGGACACACCAGTATCATATGATGAATAGTTATAATTGCGTACATTTTCGGGAATGGTTGCTTGATCCAACATGCGGATGCTGCCAACAATCTCGTCACATGTGAAGTTGTCGGTCAGAGAGGTCGTTATCAGCAGACGATGCCATCACTGAGCTGCGTGACAGATCTGGACGCCAATACTGCCGGCTTCCGTGTCCCACAGATAAGAAGTTAGAAACAAAGTAGAAAATGTGTTCTGCTTTCAGTCAATAATTTGCACAAACATATATAGCTGGCATTGTACGATATCACTTTAATTTATGCTTGACACCTATACCTACACCTACATATACCTGCCACCTACATAATGGATGTGGCTTCATTTCAACAACTGTACCTAGCATATTGAAATCATATAGTTGGACACGCATTCCATTCCTCCAATTCAGGTTGATCACGAACACGCTGACCAGGGCCAGAGCGCGAGACAGCACACAGGGGAGCACGAGACAGCCACAGCGGCACGGACAGCACAGCGGGCACGAAAGACAGCGGCAACACAGCGGCACGGACAGCACGAGACAGCAAGCACGGGAGACAGCCACAGCGGCACGGACAGCACGAGACAGCCACAGCGGCACGGACAACACGAGACAGCCACAGCGGCACGGGCAGCGAGACAGCCACGGGGCACGGACAAAACAGCAACGGACCGAGCGGCACGGCAGCACGAGACAGCCACAGCGGCACGGACAGCACGAGACAGCCACAGCGGCAGGACAGCACGAGACAGCCACAGGCATGAGACAGCCACAGCGGCACGGACAGCACAACACCGGCCCGACAGCGGCGCGGACAACACAGAGCCAGCCACAGCGGCGCGGACAGCACGAGACAGCCACAGCGGCACGGACAGCACGAGACAGCCACAGCGGCACGGACAGCACGAGACAGCCACAGCGGCACGGACAGCACGAGACAGCCACAGCGGCACGGACAACACGAGACAGCCACAGCGGCACGGACAACACGAGACAGCCACAGCGGCACGGACAGCACGAGACAGCCACAGCGGCACGGACAGCACGAGACAGCCACAGCGGCACGGACAGCACGAGACAGCCACAGCGGCACGGACAACCGAGACAGCCACAGCGGCACGGACAGACACGAGACAGCCACAGCGGCACGGACAACACGAGACGGCCAAAGCGGCGCGGACAACACGAGCAGAACGCCGAGCGGCGACGGACAACACGAGACAGCCACAGCGGCACGGACAACACAAAACAGCCACAGCGGCACCGGCAAAACGAGAGACCCACCACGGGCCGCCCGCCACACGAAAAACCCACAGCGCCGGAAACACAAAACACACACCCCCACACAGCCCACAAAAACAACACACAAACACCGACACCCCCAACCAAAAACCCAAACAAACACAGCCAAGAAAAAACAACCAAATGTTCTCGAACCACCGTGAGCTGTCTTGGAGCGACAGGTGGCACTCGAAAGAGTGCCAACAAACAGCGCGTCGTGTCGTCGCCCGACACAAAGGACGGACACGTCTCCGTCGCCGGCCGGCCCGTCGCCGGTCGACAGCCTGACGCCGGCTCGCAGGCGGCCGGTGGATCGTGACGAGTCCCGGAGTGGCAATTGCAACCGCGGCCGCCCGTCCGCCGGTGCGCCCGGCCGGCCGGCCGGCCGCCCGGTAAGCAGGCCGTTTCTAAACACGACGCTGTCACGACTCTCCGGCGGCCCGAGCGCGGGGCGGCCGCCGCCGGACGGCCGCCGCTCGGTTGGCCCGGCCCGACCGGCACGGCCCTCCTCTGCCTGACTGTCGATCGGACGCCCCGACACGCTCACGACCGCCCCCCCCCCCGACCGAGTCGTTATGCGGGAGAAACCGCCGCTGAGAGTACAAGTTCTGCTGCGTGCCCCCGCCTGCCGCAGCGGCCGCGTGCCGTGGATGATGCACTGTGAAGCTGTGACGCGCAGGCGGTGGATCAATGCTGAACACACACTCAGACGCTGACAGAAATTTCACTGGCTGAACATACAGCGTGGCCGGACATGGTCGAAGGTCGCTGCAGGTAGCTGAGAATGCCGCAAACAGAAACCGGAGAACACGCGCGAACAATCCGCATTGCCACGAGACAGGATCAGCTTCAGCATTCTCTTCACTTTCGTCCCTAGACACCATTTAAGCGGGCTATCCGACTCGAGTTCATCAGCTTATCTGCAGTAAACGTATCCTGGATATCATGCACATCACGGCAAGTGTAATGCAAAAGTATCACATAACGGTATTGCTTTCATGACCTTCTAACGATAGCATGATCTTTATGGTTTGTATATGAATATATCAAGCAATTAGTTCCGATTTTGAAACAGTTTCCCCTCCATCAAGGTGCAATACCCTACACAGATATGGATTTCCACACATGCAAATGTCTGTGAAGATTTCTGCATGACCTGACCGGAAGGGGGTACTTGTTGGGCAACACGAGCTGACCGGAAGGTGCTGTGTCACATGCGCCGACAGAAAGGGCGCACTTGTTGGGTCACATGAGCTGACCGGAAAGAGGTTCATGCTGGGCACCATGCTGGTCCTCGTGCGATGCAGTAGGACCATTGGCTCTTCCACCAGCATACTTTCCATAACACCCGCTGACTTGCGGGTTCTCACTGTTTGTGAGTTGTCACTGTTCAAATTTGAAAATTGCATGCTGTAGCTTTAATCATACATATGCGTATTTTTCCCATCTTGTACCGTATTGTATCGTATTGCACTGGCATCTAACGCCCAAATTAAAATGAATTTTCACACACCGCATTGCAGTCCAACCAGTTCCAGCGGCCGATGGCCCTGGTCAAAACGCGACCAGCCTGGGCCACAGGCACTGCGCAACCATGTTCCCAGGGTGGTCTCGCTCACGATGCCTGTGTCACCGCGCTCTTCGTAGCTATGTGTTCTCGGTTTTTCTGTCGGCCCAAAGTATGGGGCTCGTGACCCGTTGATTACCGGTACAAGGACAAAGGACAACGTCGCCGAGCAAAGTGATGCCTCATTTTGCGCCTCCATCGCGTGCACCGGAGCGCTACGGATAAACGATTATCTGTACTTGTCACCTGTAATCACGGTCATTGTCTCCCTGAGTGCGTTGGTTCTTGCACGTCAAGCAATAGCTTAGGTGGGAACCTCACCTCAGCACCGCCATCGATCTGAGGTAGAGACAAGCATGTTCTCGAATTACCGCGGCCTGTTTTGGAGCGACAAGTGGCGCTTGGAGGAATGCCAACAAACAGCGCGTTGTGTCGCCGCCTGTCGTGTACACGTGGTGTTTGGCCATTACCGCGCACGGCTGAGTAGATCTAAAGACGTCTTCTCCACAACCATGCCAACACTTGATCCACACTTGAAACACTTGATCCGGAATTTCATTGAAAGTGATATTCGCGGGGCATTCGTTCTGATTGCATGCGCGTGTGCTCTGTGCCATTCAACGTACGTGCGTAACTAAATAAACACTCTTTATTTGTTAGGAAAAGTTGTATTAACCCTTCCTATGTTTACAAGAAGGAAATTTTGGATGATCATCATGAATAATGGATGAAAACACTACAAAAAACACCGAGCAGGAAAGTATTGGGTGATTGATGAGCGTTTCTCTTATGTATTCGCATTCATTACGCATAATTCACATACATGCGGTTTACGCAATACAATAGATGTGATGCATTATAATATTATATTATTGCAATTATAATGCATTACCGTATGCAATACACATATGGGTAGACCTCATCAGCCTTCATCCACCCACCCTTGGCGTATCTGCAAAAACACTAGTGTGATTACTCAGGTACGATTAAGTACACCCAGAAATATTGTGCATGGACGTCCTAGCAGCTCTTGTATTCTGCTGAGACATTTCTCGAATAAAGCGATATCACCCATTATAATCAACGTATCACACACGATCATGCGGATGTTGCCACACATATTCGGACGTCACTCATGCCGTGTTCCGCACCATTCGGCTCGCTATGTCCAGTACTTAACCTGTATTTTGCATCTGTCTTGTGCATCCTCAAAAGTACGGGCCACAAAATTCACTAGAGATTAGCGTCGGGGGTGCGGGCGGACCACCGGAGCTGTGACGACTGGCAGAAGGGTGGCACTGTGTCGCCAGCACCACCCGGCGTCGGACGGTGCGTCTACTGACACCAATACATTGTCACAATATGTAGCTGGCCGACTCAGAGGGGTCCGCCTCTGTTCTGGCGTGCGCCGTTGGCTTCCGGTGCGCCACATTCCGCATGGTCAGGACCGGTGTCCCGTAACAGGCTGACCTTTCCACCCCGTCAGCCGCCGAGGGTCCCGGCCACACCACTCCTGGCGGGGGTGGAATCACACAGGCGGACCCTGGCCCGTGTCTGACGGTGGGGAAGGAGCGGAGAGGGGGGGGGTACTGAAGTGGGGAAGGGTTGGCAGCTTTAATGGCGTTACCTGCGATGCGGACCAGCACGAATGGCACGGCTCTCACGTTCCCCGACAGCGAAAATACCCGGCCGCCGCGTGAAAGGCGGCCGTTTCATCGCGCCGTTCTGTCGGAGGCGGCGCCGCGCCGGGCGACACTGCACTAACCGTCCGTGGCACTGTGGGCCGGCCGTTGTGGCGCGGAGCGGTGGGTGGCGACGGGCCGGGCGACAATGCTGGGCGAGGCGTGTGTCGCGTTTGATGTCGCCGCCGTCGCCCGAGCGCCGACGCCCACCGGTCGGCCGGCCGGACCGACGTACTGCCCGCCGCCGCCGACCGCCCTGCACGCGGGAGGCGGGACGCTAATTGGCCAATATGTCGTGGGGAAATTGGAGCTGCCGGTGCGACTGGAAAGGGGTCAGACTGTGGCCAATCGGGTGCCCTGGCCGGCAGCTTTGATCATGCTCCCTGCAATGGGACGGTGAATATTTGTTACGGTGAATATTTGTCACGGTGAATATTTGTCACAGTTAATATTTGTCACGGTGAATATTCGTCATGCAAAAACAGCGCACGTCAGAGCGCCGAAATTTGGAGAAAGTGATGCCATATCAATTCGGCGTGTTGTGGCCACAACATTTTGATGTTCGGTTTTCCAAGGTAACTGACTGACCTAGATCAATTTACATGAGCTAACCTCCAAATCATCATTTTCAACTTTAACGGACCACTGTGTATTCCAAGTTGAAGATTCCGATGTGCAGTTTCCAGCGTTCGCTCAGGCCAATAGATTGGTGCTTCCAATAGAGTTCCTATCTATGGTTTTTTACTTTTCATTTTTAATAACGTCATTTTTATTTAAGTTGCGTCTCAGGATTCTAATATCAACATATCAACTGATAATCTTTGTGCATAACATTGAAGTAGGGCTGAGGAATAGGATGTTCAAATTTGCTGATGACATCAAATTGGTAGGAGTGGCTAACAGTAGAGAGCAATCTAGAGTAATATTCAACTAGACCTGGAGGACCTAAAAAGTGGGCTGATCAAGGGCAGATTTCTTTCAACTATGAAAAATGTAAGGTTATGCATCTTGTGTCTGGAGGTGAGACTTTCAGATATACAATGGGAGGTAGGAAATTGGATGTTATTGAAGAGAAAAAGAGGAGGAGATTCAGGGGTGTTAGTTTCAAATGATCTTCAAGTAGGAACACAATGTGTCTCAGCTAGAAACAGGGCAATCAGAATGCTGGGAACCATTAATAGGAGTGTGAGGTATAAGAGCAAAGAAATGATGAAAATGCTGTACTTGGCCTATGCACGACCTCACTTAGAATATTCTGCACAGACATGGAGTCCCTACTTAGAAAAAAGATATATATACTAGAAAGATTGCAGCGCAAAGCCACTAGACTCATCAGTGGACTAGGTAACTTAGAATATGGGGAAATACTTATGGCATTAGATATGCACTCATTCAATTATAGGAGATTAAGGGGTGATATGATTGAAATGTATAAAATTATTGAAGGGCTAGATCAGGTCAATTTGAAAGATGCCCTTCCATTTAAACTATTACATAGGGGTCATCAATTCAGGTTAGACAAATCAAGGTGTTGGACAGGTAAACGACAACAGGTCTTCAGTCAAAGGATTGTTGATCAGTGGAATAGTCTGCCTGTTGATGTGGGGAGTTCCTCATTGAATGTATTGAAAAATGTGGTGGACAATTATTTTAGGTTGCAAAATCTTATTTTTGAGTTCTAAGGGGTGGTGGATGGGGTGATATCTATCCTAAGTGCGTGTGCACTGTACAGGTCCCTTTAGATGGGAGTGGATGTAATCTGAAAATTATTTTTGATCATGCTGATAAATTGAGTATTATACTTGCTATATTGATATAGGGTACATTATACTACTAGTATTATATTATATTATATATAGGGTGCACCTAGCGGTAGATTCAGCACCAACCTTCGGGTATGTGATACTGATGAGATTGGCTATGGTAGCACAATGGGGCATGATGGAGGAGTTTGCAATTGTTGAAGAGCGTGATATGCAATATCAGGTGAATGGTGCTAGATAGGCTGGGATATATCCCTTGAACTTGAGATAATGGATTGATTGGGGTGTGAGCATGTACTTTCCTGGTATATTTCTAGATAAGCGTGACCCAGATGGCCCCTGTGGCCCTTATTAAGCCTTGACACTTTATTACTTTATGACTTTATGGCCGATAGCAGCACCATCGACACCAGGCAACCGCCAGCTGACGTCCGAGCTGTACATTAATGGCGCCCAAGACTTCGGATGTTTTTAAATCAACTTCATTTACCATAAATTGCATGCATTTCAGATTAGTGGTGCATAAATTTCAACGGAAGGTCGACAACGAAATAAAGATAGGTAAAAATAGCTTGGCTAAGATGTCAAGCTGCTTTTCGTCTGTGAGAACGTCAGCGTTTCCTTTGCGTGACTGGTACTTCTTCCCGTCCAGTGATTTTGCTCATCTGCTTGAGCTGCCACTGATGCCTGACGGTCTGAGAGAGCGTCAGATGTCACTGGCTTGGCTGATGCGGACCCGTGAGAACTGCGACATCCATGAGTGTGACCACAAGAACACGGCCTTCGACAACACCTGCCTCGTTGCTCCGCACCACGGCGAGGTGAGGTGATCAACGTCACTCAGACCTGTGGTTTCCAGCAATGGACAACAGCGGCAGCTCGTGATGCAGGGCCCCACCTCGCGGCGGACTACAGCGGCAGCTCGAGATGCAGGGCCCCACCTCGCGGCGGACTACAGCGGCAGCTCGAGATGCAGGGCCCCACCTCGCGGCGGACTACAGCGGCAGCTCGAGATGCAGGGCCCCACCTCGCGGCGGACTACAGCGGCAGCTCGAGATGCAGGGCCCCACCTCGCGGCGGACACGGGCGGCAGCGACGGTCTCTGTGAACTGCGCGAAGTCGCGCTGTCCGCACAGAGCCATGGCGGAACCTTCGGGGCATTCTCAGGCGCTGTCTGCCCACTGGTCTGTCGACATGGCAGGGGCTCGTTTTTTAGCCGGAGGAGAGCATGTACCAGGTAAATACGCCTGCGTCTCTGAGACTGTGCGACACACGGGTCGGCTGTGTGTGCGACATGTGTGCGACACACGGGTCGGCTGTGTGGGCGACAGATGTGTGCGACACACGGGTCGGCTGTGTGTGCGACACACAGGCTGGATGTGTGTGTGTAACAGATGTGTGCGACACACCGGTCAGCTGTGTGTGTAACAGATGTGTGCGACTGTGTGTGTGTAACACTGTGCCTGTGTTGGCTGTGTGTGTGCGTAACAGATGTGTGCGACACACCGGTCGACTGTGTGTGTGTGCGACAGATAAAGTCATCAATTCATAAAGTGCTAAGGCTTAATAAGAGCCGCAGGGGCCCATCTGGGTCAAGCCTATCTAGAAAAGATACCAGAAAAGTGCATGCTCACACCCCAATCAATCCATTATCTCAAGTTCCAAGGGAACTTCCCATTAGCACCATTCATGGTATCCCATGTCCAAGGGAATCCCATTAGCACCATTCACCTGATATTGCATATCACACTCCTCAACAATTCCAAACTCCTCCAATCATGCCCCGTTGTGCTACCGTAACCAATCTCATCAGCATCACATACCCGAAGGTCGGTGCTGAATCCACTGCTAGGTACACCCTATATAGTGTAATATAATACTAGTAGCACAATATACCCTATATGGCTAGTATAATACTCAATTTACCAGCATGATCAAACATAATGTTCAGACTCCATCCATACCAAACTAAAGGGGCCTGTACAGTGTACAGTGCACACCCACTTAGCATAGATATCACCCCATCCACCACCCCTTATAACTCAAAAATAAGATTTTACAACCTAAAATATTTGTTCACCCTATTTTTTAAATACATTCAATGCGTGACTCCACACAACATCAGCAGGCAAACAATTCCACTGACCAACAATCCTTTGACTGAAAACCTGTTGTCGATTAGCTGTCCTACACCTTGATTTGTCTAACCTGATTTCATGACCCCTATGTGATAGTTTAAATAGAAGGGCATGAATCATCATCGCACACATCAGACAGATGTGTGCGACGCACCGGTCGGCTGTTCGTGTGCGACATGTGTGCGACACACAGGTCGGCTGTGTGTGTGTGCGACACACCGGTCGGATGTGTGTGTGTGTGTGTGTGTGTGTGCGACACACCAGTCGGCTGTGCGTGTGCGACAGGTGTGTGCGACAAACCGGTTGGCTGTGTGTGTGTAGCATATAATATGTGCGACACGCCGGTTGGCTGTGTGTGTGTGTGCGACAGATGTGTGCGACACACCGGTCTGCTGTGTGTGTGAGACATGTGTGCGACACACCGGTCGGATGCGCGTGTGTAACACACCGGTCGGTTGTGTGTGTGCGACACAGATGTGTGTGATACACGGGTCGGCTGTGCGTGTGCGACACACCGGTCGGCTGTGCGTGTGCGACATGTGTGCGACACGCCGGTCGGCTTTGTGCGTACGATAGATCCCCGTAATGTGTTGATGACGGATGACCCAGCAAACAGCGACGCAGATTCGTTGCGACACAACTGTCTGCAGACTGGCAGCCTTCTCGCAGACCATCCAGGCGCCTGTAGCCTCGGTGACAGATGTACGCCGGTGGAGATATTGGTGCAAAGCAGAGGCGTAGTCAAGGAAGAGGAACCGGGGGCATGACACCCTTAACACAAAGCTGTGCTAGATGAAGCAAGGAACTTTGGGATTTGCATCACACCAAACCATAAATATTCCGCGAGCTTCGCGAGCCGACAGCGATATCAATTCAATTACACTTTTGCTCACCCGGAAAACAAATTATGTCCGTGTCCCTAGCGTACAGTGGTGTAGTATCGGTGCTTTGTCGGTCCGGAAGGGATTGAGGTGAATAATATGTACCTGAGAGTATGACACATGGCGACGGTCGAAATGGCGACGGTTGTAACGACCAGTTAGTTGTCAGCGAGTAGCATGGACAACTGGCCAGCTTGGATGTCAAACAATTCACTCATGTACCGTTCTCCGAAGCTGAGTACCAACAAATGTAATGCCAGTGATTGACTTCACAGCGCAAAGAAAACGGATGACTGAAAAACGGGCTCTTATTTGCTGTTTGTATATCTTATTTTGTTTGCTGTTTCCGGCTCCACATCTTCATCGCAGCTGCAGCTAAAGTTCGAGACATTGATAAAGGGCGTGTCAGTGTGCTCCCTTGTATTTCGAGCGCTCGGAGGGGTGTGGGGCACAATATAGAGTTTGACCTGTGTGTGAAGTTGCCAACATTGGGAGGGAACGAGCCCTCCGCACGATTCGGCGTCCGATAGCGCGGGAGGAGGCATTGTGGCGGGGAATTGGCCTGCTTGTGAGTGGCCGTCAGATGCTCGCAGATAGCGCCAGCTGAGAGCGGCACAATTTATGGCGCCCGGTGCTGTGGAAGCGCCGAGGCTGAAGTCTGTGTGAAGCTCGTGTAAAGTCGGAACAATGAAAATTGTCTGGTCTATTTCGAGTGGGATAGCAGTAGACAGATGGTCTGGTCTGTTTCAGGTGGGGTGGCAGTAGACAGGTGGTCTGGTCTGTTCCAGCTGGGGTGGCAGTGGAAAGATGGTCTGGTCTGTTCCAGATCGGGTAGCAGTAGACAGATGGTCTGGTCTGTTCCAGATCGGGTAGCAGTAGACAGATAGTCTGGTCTGTTCCAGGTGGGGTGGCAGTAGACAGATGATCTGGTCTGTTGCAGGTGGGGTGGCAGTAGACAGGTGGTCTGGTCTGTTCCAGCTGGGGTGGAAGTAGACCGGTGGTCTAGTCTGTTCCAGCTGGGGTGGCAGTGGAAATATGGTCTGGTCTGTTCCAGATCGGGTAGCAGTAGACAGATGGTCTGGTCTGTTCCAGATCGGGTAGCAGTAGACAGATAGTCTGGTCTGTTCCAGGTGTAGTAGCGGCGGGTAATTTGGTCTACTCCAGATGGACATATTGTATGTTCCATGTGGGATTGAAGTGGGTAAATGGTGAGGTCTTTTACAGGTGGGTAAAAGACCACTATTCATGATAGTGGTCAGGTATGCTTCAGGTGGGTGGCAGTGGGCAGGTTATCTGGTCTGTTCCACTTGGGATGGCAGTGGGCAGATGGTTACTGGTTAACCTGGGCTTATCGTACACATGACTTGCCACAGCCGTCGATATCACCGGCAGTACCAGCTGAAAGTGATGGACAACTGCCGAATCACAGCAACACTCTGCACAGTTGTGAATCCAAGGGGGTAGGGAGCAATATAGCCAGGCACTCTCAGCAATCCGGGGATTAGGAGAAATGTAGCTTCTCACAATTTTCTTCAGCTGAATAACATTTGTGCAGTACATTTGGTTTAAGTTTAACATTCATCTTGCATCGCTGAAATTCGTAGAGGTTTTCGGAACTGAATGCATTTGCGTCATTCCACCGACAGGCCTTCGTCATTCCCTAGAAGCGCTCCTCCTTAACGATCGACTGACTTTTCTCGTTTACCCCCCTTGTTTTATAGTCAAGACGTTTCGTCCAACGATGATAATCTATGGATAAAACGTAGGCAAATTTCCATCCAAAACAACTAATCATAACACAATTAATTGGGTATTTGATCCATCAAGAATTCGATGTCATGGGAACAGAACAGAAGAGTCGATATAACGGGTGTTTCCTGCGCCATGCAGAAAATCCAGTCTTGTGTACGCAATTGTAGACACATTCTGCATAAAAGTAAATCAACAGGTTTGGCGATAAATAAGCTTGTCGGTGAGGAGCTTCAGCCCATTCAGCATGCCACTCATACAGATCAACCCCCCCCCTCCTCCGTGCCCCGCGTCAGACGTAAGCGCATCCAGCTAACTACTTGCAAATCGCTTCAGAAAACTCGGTTTTCGTATTAGGGTATCACTGTGTTATCTTCGTGGAAAGCAGCGGGAAATAAATCACCCGTCAATGTTATGTTCCTCGCAAGAGCGATACATAATTTATATTCGGAATGATTTATGTTCACTATCTATTGTCTCAGAGGAAATCCAGAGCAAACCCGCATATAGTCAGCATAATTGAACTGGATTCAATGTGTTGAGTAGTATTGAGGTATGTCAGATTTCTTTTTCACACAGCGTTCTAATCATGCGGAATTGCTACATGTTTTTATGTGTGCCTGTGACAGTCCTTTTTTCATGTGACATCTGTATTAAAAATCGACAATAGGCTGTAATAGCCACGAGTTTATTGTGGATGGCCTGAATATACGTCTTTGTCTTTGTCTTTGTATGCGGGCATTTGCAGTGTATTCCATAAAAAAACAATTATCGTCTGCACTCCATGCCACGTCATCACGTAAATTGCTCACCAAATACCATTCCCACGCATACGGATACAAACTATCAGTTTAGTCGTGGGTGTTCTAGCTCCGACATTGCTTGGGTGAGCTGAACCCAGAAACAAGCGGCTTCTTCTACAAACGTTCTACACGCGAAACAAAATATCCCTGATGGCTTTCTGAAGCAGTTGCTTACTTCCTTGAGAAGCTGACGTCCCTGAGGCCGTGACTACTGGGCCGATGCCGCCCTCGCAGATGGTGTACACATACAACACGGCCCAAAAGTAGCCTGGACGTTACGGCGACGCTGCTCGTTTCCAGAGCGGGCACTCGATGACACCACAAACTCGCCTATCTCCCCGATCTGTGTCGGCGCGGCGCGCCGTATTTGTCTCCTGGGAGCGCAGTCCATCCGTCTCCGGCGCTAATGCGTTGCACGGCGCGTCGTTTTTGCCTCGGTCCGTTCTCGGGAGGTGTGGCATGCAGTATATTTGTTTCGGCGACAGGTCGTGTAAACACAGGGCCCGAGTCGGACAGTTTGAACAGGGAAAAGGCATCAAGGTCGGCAAACACCACGGCATGTATATGGTCCCAACGTCGTGGCCAGACGAATGGAAGTCGGCTAACGACTTTGAATGTGCTTTATGCCTTGCTGACATGTACTAGACAGTAATTGATGTGCCAAACATTTTCTCAATTTTGCTATCGAACTCCGTCCTAAAAGGGGAATTTTTAGTGGCACATCCACCAAAGGCGATAATGCATTTGGTATGCAATGTGGTTAGCACGTTTTCTCAGCGCCACTGTCATCAGCGTACACTTAGCCGGACTGGATCAACCACCCACTCCCGAGGTTTAGCCGGGCTTGGTAAGCCCATCCACTCCCGAGGGTTAGCCAGACTGGATCAACCCATTCACTCCCGAGACTTAGCCTGGCTGGATCACCTATCCACTCCTAAGGCTTAGCCGGGCTGGGTCACCCACCCACTCCCAAGGCTTAGCCAGGCTGGATCACCCACCCACTCCCAAGGCTTAGCCGGCCTGGTCAACCCACCCACTCCCAAGGCTTAGCCAGGCTGGATCACCCATCCACTCCCAAGGTTTAGCCTGGCTGGATCAACCACCCACTCCCAAGGCTTCGCCGGGCTGGATCATCCACCCACTCCTAAGGCTTAGTCAGGCTGGATCACCCACCCACTCCCACGACAGATATCTTCGAGAGGAAGCCGAGATGACTCGAGCATGAAGTGCCATTTTGTGTCCATGATAGTTTCATTGGCAGCGATTTCGATTTCTTACTTTCTGCCGCTTGAGGAGAGAGTTAATTTGATCGACGTGACTGGGGTATGTAGTGTGTGGGAAGCTCTCATACCTTGGGCATGAAGCAGCCCATGTACATACAATAAGGCTATGGGGAGCGAACTCATTGGGGCCCAGGCCAAGCTTTCTCCCATAAAAAATAGCGTGACATTACCTATGTAGTTGCATCCATGTATATGAGCACCGGCAAGACATGCAAGAAATAGGACTGCTAGAAATGAATCAAATCAGACAAATTAACAAGATCACCTTCGAAATGAAACGTAAATACCCATGCTGTTCATATGTAATCATTCATGCTATCTTCAACAGTGTAGGTACTTAGCTAAAATAATCCTATATCAGGTTCCAAGCACTAAAATATAAACTTTTCGTACCCGACATGCAACCATTTCATTTGAAGCATAAAAAAGCATCGAAGCATATCAACCTCAAGTTGGTAGATTATTTCAGTTCCGTGTGATTTACATGCATGGGCTTTGCAATGCTTATCTAGGCACCTGGCCAGGAAGTGGCACACTCCTCATTGAGGCAAAGGCATATGTTGGGGTATGCATGAAGGCAGTAGCTGCACAACGTACCACTAATTAGTAGCAATCAGCTCATGTTCTCAACCAGCACATGCCCACGGCATTACTCATCAAAGCTATTGTTCCGGACTTTTTCTGCCGGTCAAACTCGCAAGTAGTTTCTACTTAGGGCCGTAAATACTGTGTTTGAACTCATATTTCCAATGGCGTTCCATGGCGTGAATGCGAATACGCTTCGCCCAGTCGGTTAAAGATGCGACTTCGTATTCCCTTCTCCAGATCCGTGCATATTACGAATGTTATCATTTTTCATATGCATTGGATTTATATCTCTACCGCCATTTGGTGGAAACGCTGCCAACTTTATGCTAGGTGCAGTTAACATAATAATAGTGTCGAAAGTTAGCTAGTATATTATTTTACAAAACGGGACGTTGCATTTGGCAGCATATATTACAACGAACCGTTTTTAATATGATTAATGTTTCATGGCTACATTATATTTTGGTGCCAATGAAGCAAGGATAAGACATTATAAGTCGTCGAATGCACCAATACAATCGCAGCATAATGACTTCCTTAGTGCTGTGAACATTACAAATGGTGCTTTGGACGTGGATTGGCATAACCAGTGTGTTCCTCTCCAAAGTTTAATATTTAATACAATTCCGTGAATTTTTATCGGCCAAATAAACCCATAAATTCCCTGGCCATAAAATGAATTGACTCATATTATGAATTAGCAAGGTACCAATATGCCAATTATGTTCTTAAATGTTTGGATTCACTTGCCAAAAATATGCGCAAACAGTTGGCAAAACGAAACTCATAAATATTCTCCACTGTCCCATAAACGTCCACCCATTATTAAATTCAGTCATAGGCGATCACCTTTAGAGATTGCCCACATTCCCTTCCGCTTTCCTCACCAAGCTTCTTTGGTACTTACTTACCTACTAGAGGAGGAAAATGCACGCAATCACGAGCCCAAAGACCAGACCGAAGATCATCTCGTCAGACCAAGTCTGGTTTTTGAAGCTGCAACCACCTTCAAAACACCAGTACACATCGCATGCTTTGACAGATCTTGGAAGCTGATTTTGAGTTGTTTGGCAGGACCAAGCAAAAACAAAATCTCACACATTTTCAAACCTGGTGGATTTGGAAGGCTTAGTAGCTAAGTATGAGCTTAGATCAACTATTCCTTGTTCATTAGTATTTCAGACTAGTGATACAGTTGTTTGAAATGCAATATATTAAACCAAACACAATTTTGCACTATAATTACAAGTCACCCACAGATGTTTGCTCCCCGTTTGCCAATTTTCTTCCAGTCGACAGGAGCACTGTTTTTTTTAACGAAAATAACACTTAAGAAATACCTTCCAGCTCTACCCAGGTCACAGGAGAGCCAGTACTTTAGGTGTCTTAACGGGCAGACCGCCTCTGTACCTACCTACGTAAGAATGAAGTTATGCAGGTGCGATTAGTGGGTTGCTGTATGTTACCATAAATAGCACATCCACAGGCTCATTGACAGTGTGATTTCCGGCATCTGGATTGCACACAAGTTCGAAGATGACTGGAAATTGATAGAACAATGTAATGAATCCAGCTCAAGTTGCGTATGCATGTGATTGACATCAAGGATGTTTGCAATACTGAGTATGACAATGTAGTTGATGTTTATGGGTATCACATATGATAAAATAAATTGAATTTATAACAAGAAACTATCGGCATTAGTGAAATTACGACGTAAAGTTGTGGTTGAAGAACCGAAGGAAGCATTTGTTTTTTTTATTTTCGCTTTCACGGCAAAAATGGGAAGACCATTCCTGAATCCAATCCGTATCTGCTTATATTGGCCAAACTCCATTCAATCCACTCCGTTATCCTTACGAAACGGATACCCGAACGGATATCCAATTAGCGTTATGCTCTAATTATATCTACATGCGTTCAACTTGAACAATCGACATTCAAGTCGAAGTATGCAAGTACTATTTCACTTTCGCAGGCACAAGTGAATCTAAGGAGCAGATCTTCCCTGCCAACTTTGAAATATTTGCAGTGTTTCAGCATTCAGCGTACATTAAGCGCACATTAAGCCAGGTAAAGTGTAGCATTAAGCCAGGTAAGTATGAAGCCAAAGGCGGTGGTCAGACACCTGACGGCTGGTAAACCATCCTGGCCGGAGCACCATTTTCAGCCGGCGGCTACAGAAGGGTGCGCCGTCGCCACCTGCCCCACCTGGCCACCGTCACAGTTCCAGAGAGGTGGCGTCCAATTTCCAGCCGAGTAAATCATCGGCCCCGTTAGCGGCTGCTGTCCAGCCGGCTGGAGCCATTACACGGCGCGGGGCGGGGCGGGGCGGCACCGCTACCCGACCGTAATGACCGGTCGCCGACCTGACCGCGCCGGCCGACCTGACCGGGTCGCATCACGGATCGCCGCTGACACCTGAGCGGCACCCGCGGCTCCCGCGGCTCCCGCGGCTCACGCGGCTCCCGCGGCTCCCGCGGCGCCCGTGGCGCCCCTACACTACCGACCGCCAGGGAAAGCCGGCGTTGCAGAGGGGGTCCGTCGCGGACGGCGGGTCCGCCGTCGGCGGGCCTCCCACGTGGCTGCCGCCGCTCAACTGACCACCGCCCGCCGCTAGCCACCCACCGCGCTCCGATCGGCAGTGACGCTCCGATCGGCAGCCACGCCGCGTGGGCGGACGTGCCGAGCCGCGCTGCGACGTCACGTCTCGTCACCGGAGGGTGCCCTGGACCAATGTGGTCACGTCACCGGCCGCCAAATTGTCACGTCACCGGAGGGTGCGCCCAGCCCTGGACGTCGGAGATGTGGGGTCACGTCACCGGAGGGTGAGCCTAGCCCTGGACGTCGAGATGGTCACCGGAGGGTAGCCTGGACATTGGAAATGTGAGGTTACGTAACCGGAGAGTGACCCTAGCGGCTGGGGGGGTCCGTCACCGGAGGGTGAGCCCAGCCCTGGACGTCGGAGATGTGGGGTCACGTCACCGGAGAGTGACCCAGCCCGGGACATCGGAGATGTGAGGTCACGTCACCGGAGGGTGAGCCTAGCCCTGGACATTGGAAATGTGAGGTCACGTAACCGGAGAGTGACCCTAGCCCGGGACATCGGAGATGTGAGGTCACGTCACCTGGACTCGGAGATGTGAGGTCACGTCACCGGGAGCAGCCCTGGACATTTGAAATGTGAGGTCACGTAACCGGAGAGTGACCCTAGCCCGGTACATCGGAGATGTGAGGTCACGCCACAGAAGGTTGACCCGAGCCCTGGATAATGGAGATGTGAGGTCACGTCACCGAAGTGTGACCATAGCACTGGAGACCGGAGATGTGGGGTCACGTCACCGAAGTGCAACCCTAGCACTGGGTACCGGAGATGTGACGTCACGCTACTCAGGAGTGACCCTAGCACTGGGGACCGGAGATGTGACGTCACACCACCGAAGTGTGACCTTCGCCCTGAAGACCGGAGATCGGTCGTTGGCGAGATCAAAACGGCGCAGAAATCGCTGCCATACACGAGCGTTTTTAAGCCGGTGTATTGCATGGGAGGTGGACAGGGCCTAATCAAATCATCAGTTTGTCGGTGAGCCGCTATGTTGCACGAAGGCTGCGGGATGAACAGACCAATTAAGCTGCAGACTGTGGGTTCCATGAACTGCAATGACACTCTGGTCGTGCGGGCTGTGCAGGCGCTCTGCTCAGGATTCCAGTGGCTCCACAGCTGGTCACAGCATGCAGAGCCCTCACGGTCCGGCTAGCTGTACATCTCACCCATTTACCACTTCCGGTTAGCTGTACATCTCACCCACTTACCACTTCCAGCTAGCCGTACATCTCACCCATTTACCACGGTCCGGCTAGCCGTACATCTCACCTATTTACCACGGTCCGCCAGGGTGCACATCTCACCCATTCAACACTGTCCGGCGAGCCGTACATCTCACCCGTTTACCACGGTCCGGTTAGCTGTACATCTGACTCATTTATAACGGTCCGGCAGGGTGTACATCTAACCCATTTACCGTTTCCCATATTCCGCGTTTTGCTTTGTTCGTTGGTTTTGGGTTCTAATAGCTTGTCCTCGACACAACAGGCGACTTCAGGGCAAGAATTCGAATACCAAAAAGTCAAAGGCTAAAAAGTCGAATGGGGAATAGTCGAAAGGGATAAAGAACAAAATGGTAAGGGCCAAGGCGATAAAATTCGAACAGTCAAAAAGTCGAAAGGACAAAAAGTCTAACGTTGAAAAGTCGAAAGTAAAAAAGCCGAAAGGATAAAGTAAAATTTGAAAGTGAAAAGGACTGAAGGTCGAATAGACAAAAGTCAAATAGGAAAAGGTAAACGCACTAAATGTCGAAATGATAGTGGAGAGGATCAAAGTCAAAAGGTCAAAGGTCGACAGGATCAAGGTCAAAGGGGAAAAAGTCGAATGAGAAGGAGCAAGGGTACGGGACCAGCCGATGGGATCTGAGATGGGGAACGGAACGTTGAGGAAGCTACGTATACACTATTTGGAGTTATGTAGTAATATATAGTTTAATACAACGAAGAATGGCTCTTAGATGCTCCTGGGTTTTAGACATTGCGTGTAAGAAAGCAACGACCTTCAATATACAGGAGGTGCTGAGTTGACATCAAAGTAACGTTAGGATTATACTTTATTAGGTACTCACGTTTGGCCGGGGCATCGTCGGAGTGAATAAAATGTAGTTAAGCAATTGAAAAAAAAGCACGCGAGAAAAAAGCGTGCAAAGACACGTGGAATGCAGAAAGCCTCCTCAGTGGTGCAGACACTTAAGAAACTCAAACCAGAAACAAACTAGGTCAAGATAGAATCCTCTGAAGCCCGAGCCGATGGTCCACATACATATCGATACATACACTCACGCACATATATAGACATAGATCCAATATAACGCGTAATACATAGAATATAATTTATGTTTATGTAATTTAAGTGATATACCAGACGTGTTTGCGTGTTTAGTTGCGGCCGTAGATTACGTATGTGTAGAGATTCGAGGACCTTTAGATCAGCGTTGTCCCTGGCTGTTGCTAGAATTTCTACTTGAAGTTTGTGTTAGTGTCGTGTGTTCCATGTTATAATGTTTGTCGATCATGTGTTCGCCTAAGGTGTGTATGCTCTTCAGTCTGGCATCTCAGTGTATTGTACCTATCCCTGATACTACGTTTGGTTCACCGACATAAATATTCAAGACAGCGGTTGACGTTATTTTATAAACTACGTTCGCGTGCATCTACCTTTGAGCCCGTTGTGCGTGTGGCACGTTCTTCTCCAGCAGGGCATGGCGGAACCGGGCTGGGACAGGTAAAAGCGTAGGTCCGCTGTCCAGGCTACCTAACATGGTTTAGATGAGACGAACGGATGGCTGCGTTACCTGTCGACATAGTTGGTCATCGACAAATGGAAGTCTCATGTAAACATAGTCAACGTCTGGCAACGTCGGCATCAGCGGGTAGTAATCCCAACTATGTTTACATGAGACTTCCATTTGTCGATGACCAACTATGTCGACAGGTAAACGCAGCCATCCGTTCGTCTCATCTAAACCATGTTAGGGTAGCCTGGACTAGCGGACCTACGCTGAAATCTTACCTGGTCCGCTCAGCCCTGGAAATTCCGCCATGCCCTGCTGGTAGAAGAACGTGCCACACCTGCATCAACGGGCTCAAAGGTAGATGCACGCGAAAAACGTAGTTTATAAAATAACGTGCAACCGCTGTCTTGGAATATTTTATGTCGGTGAAACCAAACGTAGTATCAGGGATAGGTACAATGAGCACTTGGGAGATGCCAGACTTCGAAGAGCATACACACCTTTAGGCGAACACATGATCGACAAACATTATAACATGGAACACAGCGACACTAACACAAACTTCAAAGTAGAAATTCTAGCAACAGCCAGGGACAACGCTGATCTAAAGGTCCTCGAATCTCTACACATACGTAATCTACGGCCGCAACTAAACACGCAAACGACGTCTTGGTATATCACTTAAATTACATAAACATAAATTATATTCTATGTATTACGCGTTATATTGATCTATGTCTATATATGTGCGTGAGTGTATGTATCGATATGTATGTGGACCATCGGCTCGGGCTTCCTCAGAGGATTCTATCTTGACCTAGTTTGTTTCTGGTTTGGAGTTTCTTTAAGTGTCTGCACCACTGAGGAGGCTTTTCTGCATTCCACGTGTCTTTGCACGCTTTTTTTTTCTCGCGTGCTTTTTTTTTCAATTGCTTAACTTGACATTTTTATATCACTCCTGACGATGGCCCCTGGCCGAAACGTTGAGTACCTAATAAAGTATAATCCTTAACGTTACTTTTGATGTCAACTCAGCACCTCCTGGTATATTGAGGTCGTATGTTTCTTTACACGCAATAGTAATATATACATATATATATATATATATATATATATATATATATATATGTATATATATATATATATATATATATATATATATATATATATATATATGTATATATATATATATATATATATATATATATATATATATATATATATATATATATATATACACATATATACATATATAATATTTCATTGTGAGCATGGGGTAAGAAGCATTTGCTCGGCAACCGGGCATTGGACTTATTTTCTCTTTCTCGATACTTTTTCTACTATTCACCCAAATGTCGACCAAAATGGCATAGTTTACTGCTTTTTTTTCTAGCGGTCACCCCATTTGAATTTGTGTCTTTCAGTTATAAATTGCATTCACTTTCAACTTTTAGTCCGTTCGAAATATTCCCATTTTACTTCTATCGCTTCGACTTGTAGCGATTCGATTTTTGTCCTTTTGACTTTTGCAATTTTGACTTTTGTGCTTCTAGCTTTTTGTCCTTTTGATATTTTATTCGTTCGACTTGCATTGATTCGGTTTTTATGCCGTCGCCTTTTAATCCGTCTGACGTTTTTACGTGGACTTCGAACCCTTCGACTTTCCCCCGGTGACTTTTGTCCTTTCAACTCTTTGTCTGTTCAACTTTTATCGCTTCGACTTTTGTCCAATCGACTTGTATCCATATCAACCTTTTTCCATTCGACCGTTCGTCCTTTGACTTTTTGTCCTTTTACTTTTTTCGGGCACGACTGCAGACAGCTCTATTTTTCGGGCACGATTGCAGACAGCTCTATTTTTCGGGCACGACTGCAGACAGCTCTATTTTTCGGGCACGACTGCAGACAGCTCTATTTTTCGGGCACGACTGCAGACAGCTCTATTTTCTGGCACGACTGCAGATAGCTCTATTTTCGGGCACGACTGCAGACAGCTCTATTTTCGGGCACGACTGCAGACAGCTCTATTTTTCGGGCACGACTGCAGACAGCTTTATTTCGGAGCATCTGCAGAACGCTTCCTCCGCTAAACAGATACCTGACATTCAATGCTAGGCCGAATATACTGTAGGAAGGGAAGGAATCTGAGGCGCTTCTTATCCACCCCACCCCCTGCAAACTTTACCAGCCGGAACCACCAATATCCGGAGCTCGGCCTGTCACTGAAAGCTTAGTGCCCCCTGCAATGATTATTTACTACCATGTATGATGCCTGGCAACGGTGTTAGACCGAGAAACCTGCGTATGAAGTCACGACGATGTTACCAGCCAAAATTGACCATGAGCCGATCTGAACAACTAAACGTCTCCTGCTGCCAAGCGGCGATTTGCACCTCAACCAGAACGCCAGCCGCTGGTGATGTCTCAATCATGTGGGGAAAGTGCAACGCACCTGACCCGACCGATAGAAACGGAGAACAAACAAAATTCCTCGCTTCGGGCAGCATGGCGATGGTGGCAGGCGTCAACCACCCTAATCATGATGATTGGTTTGTTTTCTGGTGCAGTGCGAACACACTGCTGGTCTGCCCACTCATTTACGATTTTCGGAAAACAATGAGGCGGTCATGGAAGGTGTTAATCGATGGGCGAAGCGGAGCGATGACTTCAGTATGGTCGCATGCGCCTCTGGTTTTGATTATTTCATCCCGGTGGTAAATAACAGAAACGGCGGTATCTCTTAAATTATGCATTTATCCGTGAAAGAAACCAAACGCTGATTTCACATCCAAACGTCCATAACATGCGATTTGGGTCCTGTGAAAGGTATGCAGCGTCCGTTGTTTGTTATAAGTCGGTTTGTGCTCATTGTTGCGATATCTGAGAATGCTTTTATCGACAGGTGCTTGTCTGCAAATCTGGTGTCATTCAATTTATACACACCACGTGCCACCATTTGGTATTTTGTAATCTTTGTGATATTACTGGTGACCAGAGGTCAAACGTGATACCTAGTTACCGAAGATACCTGATACCTATAATAGTTACCGTAGGCACCTTTCTATTGTAACCACTTTTTTCTTTGTAACCTTCGCGGTTTCGGATATTATCGGAGTAAGGGTGGGGTAGGGGTGGGGGTTGGGGAAAATATTTAGTACAATAGGCGTTCGATGTAAATTCATGGGTGGACATTAGAATGGTTCAAAACCCATTTTCCTGAAAGCGCTTAGCATTATGAAGTGTATGGTGCCTGCAGTCCCTCGGGGTGTTAATAGATAGGTGCAATGGTTTTAATTGGAAGAAAAGCCCAATCCCGATCGAATCAACTCGCTATTTTGAACACATGATAATTCGACGTTGTACATGCGTGTGGAGCAAGGTATCTTAACCCGCGCCCTGGAGGGCCTCTGAAAATTACGCGCACTTCCAGTGCGCGTAATTTTCCGGGGGGGGGGGGGCGGATTCCACCCCCCATAAGATCTCGGCTCCTATTAAAGCTGGAGGAACGAAATTCGCAGAGTGGATGGGTACGGTAGTAAACTCTATCGAGTGCAAGTTTCATGACCTTAGATCAATATCTTCAAGGTCAAATGAGGTCACATTTGTCAAAATTTTCTTGTTTTGCGTGGCTTGGCTTGTCATTGTTATGGATCGCTGTGATTGTGTTTCAATGCTCCAAAATGGGCATCAATGATGTTTTGGACATTACTAATGATGCAATACAGATGCTAGACCCGACATTTGACCTCAGGTCACCTATATAGCAGCACTTTATCAGGTCAGTTACCTGTTCCAGTTACCGGAACCGGGCCGCCCGCCCGACTGCTCCGTCCGGCAGCTCGGCGCAATCGGCTTCGCGAAGAAAGGAGTGAAGTACATGAATAAAGTATGGAAACGCAATGAAGAACAGCACAAATGACAAACAGTAGTGCATTTACGACAACATTCCAGTTGATCAAGTTTGGTTCCATTAACCTGTCATGAACTTGACCTGACTTGACCTCGGTGACATAACATGACCTTGAAACTATATAGCATATCAATATCCATCAAACAAGTCGCTAGTGTTGCCAAGAACACTTCTCTTTTGCGAATATACGGGAAGCGCATCAGCGTCGATTTTGTGGTCTGGCGCTATAATTTTTTTTAAACTTTAACGGCCTCTAATTTGAAACATTGTCAGCCGATTTCCATTTTTCTTACTTGAAATGACGCGTCATTCATTTCTAAGCAGGTACACATAAAATGGCGTATATCCACCGGTAAAATCTGGAGTTATGTACGAAAAACCGGAGGGGTGGGCGGATTCCTCCCCTCTAGTACGCGTGTTAAACACTTGGAAGCGCACAACCGCGTAAAAAGTTTTAATTGGACACGATTCTACAGCTGGCGGATCGGAAATGGTTGTGGTATAAGAATGAACAAATATAAAGATGTTATTTGCATAGCGGCTACATACTCCATTATCCAAATGAAAAAGGCAACATTTGTTATCAGTGCATTGGTTGCCAAGTTATAACCATCTCACTTGCGCCCAACAGTGAGATAGGCAGTAAGATCGAAAAGCTGTATATATAACATATATTACCTCTACATCGCCCATCGTTATATTTTTTAAAATTAATATCCGATTACTCTTTGCAAGCTTGTTTATGCGGACTTTCAGCTGTCTCACTTTTAAGCCATCAGTGAGGTAGACTTGTTTATGGCGTTTGGTGGAAAATAGTGTGATTTCAGATGACGTCACAACCACGTGCTGTCGTCATGATGGGGACAACGCCAGAAAACGCCGCCGACGATACGTGTGGTGGTGGAATGCCGGTGGAGCAAGACAACTGATTTGGTGATAGCGTCGAGTTAGATCACTTCCGACATCATATTGACAGCAAGTTAAAACCAGATTCACGTCATAGTGAAATGCTTAGTCGTGTGCTCTTAATCGTTGGAGCAGATCAAATGTGGAGAAAGGTTGAACATTATTCTGCTATTTCGACCGTAATTACACGGTCGGATGCAGTCGGATATACGAGAAAGGTATGTAGACGCGTCAGACAAGTGGCTGGTGGCTATCGAGCGAAACGACCTGACTAAAGAGAAAATGGAAATGCTAGGATGTGCAGGATTGTATACAGGAGGCCCTGAGGGAATGTTTGCCCATCCCGTCATGATGAAAGCTGGCGCCACTCGGACTGGGAAAAGGCGCCACTGGGAAGTTCGACCGCACAATCCCTACCCCTCGCTGAATATATTTTTTTTCCCAGCCAAAGGCCAATTCAGCCAATTTGTATGCTCGAACCCCTTCCCTTTCCACACTCAACGAAATTTCAGCCGAAGTCTCCCTTCCAGGAACTTGCGCAGTGGTGTCCTTCCTAGGAACTGGCGCCCAGATCTAGATGAATGCCTCCTAAGTAAATTCCTGGATCTGTCCCTGAGAGTGTGCATTGATTATTATGAAGATATACGATATTTTCAATTACCTACCTACCTACAACTGGCGGATCCAGGTAGGGAGCAGCTGGGAGCCTGCGAACTGCCCCCCCCCCCCGCCTCATGGAGATGTGGCACATCTCTTTGACGTTCGAGTGCAGCTCTCCCCCTCAATTCATTTTTGTAGCAGATTTCGTCCCCTAAACTAGGAATGGCCCCTTCCGGGCGAAAAGACGGCCCTGGATAATGGGAAGTGCGCCACCACAGACAGACGCCCCCTCCTCGATATAACTTCATGGAATAGTTGTACATACCTACCTGTTTTACCACGAAGAGTAAACTTTGAGTAAACTCGGCGGCAGCGGCTCACAAAAATTAATCAAAATCAGGTGCGATGTATGCCACCTAAAATAAGCTGTTGTAAAGCCACCTAAGCCAGCTGATTCTAGCGCCGCCGGCGAATAGTGTTTTGTAATGTCACAGTAATATGTCACAGTAATGTCACAGTCAGTCAAGCGTCAAAGTAATACGTTCAATGTACCTATACTCTGACAGACACCATTACGAGTGAAGCAAGAACCTCATATGTCAGCCAGTACGCTGAAGCAGGGAGGGGGGGAATAGTTCCCTTAAAGGAAATTCGGCACCGAAAGATGATCTTTTCATGTAATCCTAGCCACACACGTGGGTCAAAATCAAAAGCCACGCCCGTCTACGAACTTACTGACCACTTTCGGCTACATGGCACCCACCATGACACATCTGCGGCTACAAGGCACCCACTGTAAACATCTGCCTACCTACCATCGATTAGCTGCCCAGCCCACCTTATGAAGGGAAAAACGTACGGGAATGGTTCCACCAGCTCCCACACGATTAAAAAAAAATCCCTGAGTCTTCGCCTCGCCCGTCGTCCAGTTTCTGCCATCGTTTCTCAGATATCGCTATCACCAGGAAGGTGCTATCCCTTTAGCGAACATGCGTAAAAACACCTACCACTTTCATGCGTAAAAACGCCTTGCAGCGATTCTATTGGTTGAGCCACTTGTCGACAGCTATTGCACGTGCACAGCAGAGTTGCAGCGACAATGCGAGCAGTCTCAAAGTGAGACTCCTAATCTAATCAGGGCCTATCATGGTTCATGGAAAGCTTTCCATTCCTCGAACTCGGCTGTCCAAGGGTCTGGGGTCACAGTTGATCCCACACCGCACCAAGGACCGGAAATAGCATAATGCGGTGGGGTTGAGGACACCATGCTGCGGGAGAAAATGTTTTATTTGCACTTGCAATGCGCATCACAGGCATCGAAGAATTTCCTCCATTCATGGATCCTCTTGCGCACCGGAAGGCACCTGATGCCCTGAGGATAGTAAATGGAAGTAGAAGATGAAACAAGGCCCGGATGCCTCATGCCAGCTAAAAACCAATCGGAAATCATTACCTGATGCATTTCTAAGAATTATACATGCATCGCACCACCAATGCCCGATAAGACCAGCTGGCCGACCAATGACGTTACGGTGTGACGTAATGAGATGGCAGAACCACCGGATGACCGCACCTTGCCACATGGCCTTGGCTGTCACAACACCTGTAAGCAAGCCATCGATCGATATGCTTTACTCGAGTAGGAATCATTAAAATGTTGCATCTGCGTCTGTATTTTGTTTCACAATCGACATTACAAAGAAGAAATCAGTAACTAGTGTGACATGCATTGCTGCTATTGTAAGTCCCTTAGTAAAAGTAATTTTACGGCTTAAAAGTATTGCAAGGTTGCTCAGGACAATACGTTTCCTTTCATAGTGAAAGTATACGTTACAGAATATAACTATACCCATTGACAGCAAAACTTTACAGTACCCAACTTACATGTACTACTCAGAGCTTTATGAACTAAATAACCAAAAGGAGAAGAGTGCGTGTACTGGATGACATCCTTATCCGAGAGAAGGACCCCATCATTAACCGTCAGGCTGATGCACGTGACACTGTCTCTGTATGATGGACTTCGTGTGGGGCCACTGTCGAACCTAACTCAGGCAACCCCGGCACAGCATCTGAATGCATACATTTTGCCGTTCTGTAGTGTCAGATGCGATGCACATACACTCTCCTGGCATCGGCACCCCCGCCGCCTGATGTCCCGCTGCAGTGTCCAACACTTCATGCCTTTTGTGGGCAACAGTAGCGCGTGTAAGCTCTTCGCCAGTTACCCGGCTGGCCTCGAACTGGGACATGATGTGGCTGGGACATCCTACCCGAACCCTGCTGAAGCGCCTGAGCCCCTCATATGGCCCAGGTGTGTGACCCGGGCCAGGCTCAAACGCCCTCCCCTCCCTGAGCTGGACCGTCACATTTATCGGGTGCGGCGCCCCTGCTCAGGACTTTCCCCGTCTCTCAGCTGAAGGGGACCACCACGTTCCTCAGGTGGAGGGTGGAGGTCTGGGACATAACCCAGATACTTCCCCGTCCCTCAGCTGAACCATCACGTGGTTCAGCTCGGGACTCGGCACCAGAAGGCCAACTCAGGGATCTGGCGTTAGTCCCTTGGTTCAGCGGACTTCTCCACCATTAGAGCGACAGTGGCACTGCCCGGGGCGACGCTGAAAGCGTTCCGCCGCGCCCTCCTCCACCGGAGATGTCGCCTCCCACATGCCCGCCGGCAGCCGCTAGTGCTAACCTACAAACGTTTACGACCGTCGTAATTTAATGGCGGTGTGGTTTTTCCTCATCAGCCGACTATGATCAGCACCCCTCAGCCCACCCAGTAGTTTCCGAGCGGCGTAATTACCCAGCAGAAGCCCATAAGAGCTCATCCCGCAGATTGGAACGGCGCTTGAACCAGGTCGGGTCGGCGCCGGCCTCCGCTTGCTGGTTCGATTCGGGGCGCGCGCCGCATCATTAATAATCAATTACCGGCGGCCGGACAGCAAATAGGATGCATTATGCCGTTCGATTTCATCCGGTGGCGCTGAGAAGCCCGACTCTCGGGGACAGGTAATTAATACGCAGCACCGCCTGTGGCGACACAGCGTATTTGTGCCCGCCTGCGGCCGCCGCCCGGTGGCGGCTCGTGACCTGTGTGCACTGGCCAGGCGTAGGTCATCGTAGCCGGCGGCCACTGGATAGGTGTAGGTCATCGAAGCCGGCGGGCACTGGATAGGTGAAGGTCATCGAAGCCGGCGGGCACTGGACAGGTGTAGGTCGTCGTAGCCGACGGGCACTGGATAGGTGTAGGTCATCGTAGCCGGTGGGCACTGGACAGACGTAGGTCATCGTAGCCGGCGGGCACTGGACAGACGTAGGTCATCGTATCCGATAGACACGCTATTTCAAATCGCATCCCTCCATCTGGGCAGGCGCATCGTCAAGACAATTCCATGCTACGAAGTCTCAACATCGTGGAAGTGATTTGTTGCACCCGAACCTCGCGTGTGCTTCCTCGCTAGTCTGACATGCCCATAACTTCGGTCCCAGTGTTGGCACTGCCACTCAGCAGAAGCAATTCCTGGATCAGTCGCTGACCAATGAAGAGCGACCTTCACCGCCGCATTACTCGTCCACCCTCGGAGTCTGGGTGGCTTTCGTATGCAAATTGGCCATCAATTTAGCAGCTGCCCCACGCCCCGTAATGGCGCAGGAATCCTCCTGTGCTGTCCCTTGGCAGCAGGCTGAGTAGCACTGGCCAGTGCTATCTGCAGCCAGTGGAGCACCGGGCGCAGCTTGCACCATCTGTTGGCGACATCCTAAGGATAAGCTACGCGCTCCGGTTGACACATGGCGGGCGAGACGCGTGGATCTTAGTGCGCCCATTCGGATGGCCCTCGGTGCCAAATGTCCTGTGCGTGACGTTTGCTCAAGAGTCGCTTCAGGTGCGCGTCCATGCCGTAGAATTGTGAGGTCACGAGTAGACGCGACAACTCAACTGGTCATGCGATTCTGCTGCTCGTTATGAGATTGAGGCATACTGGAATTCATAACACGGCATTCATATGCACACAGGCATTGTCAGCACACAGGATAACAGAGCTCTGTCGGCATACAGGATAGCAGAGTTCTGTCGGCATACAGGACAACAGAGCATTGGCCGGCGCACAGGATAACAGAGCTCCCTTCGGTGTCGAGAGGCGCATTTTTACATCAGACCGGAGGCGGTACACCGGCCAGCAACTCAGCACGCACTCTACGCAGATGGCGCGGCGACACGACAACGCGCCTGACGCCTGACGCACTGGCGGATCTAGCCCACCGGTTTGCTTATTTCGTGGCGCCAGACAACAAAAATCGGCCCTGATGCGCTTCCCGTATATTGGCAAAAGGGAAGTGTTCTTGGCAACACTAGCGACTAGTTTGATGTATATTGATATGCTATATAGTTTCAAAGTCATGTTAGGTTGCCGAGGTCAAGTCAGGTCAAGTTCATGGAACCAAACTTGGTCAACTGGAATGTTGTCAAAAATGCAAATGACTGTCATGCTATTGGTGTCGCTTTGCATGTTACTCCCTACACATTCTGAAAACTACTGTTTGTCATTGTGTACCTTAGCGTTTCCATACTTTATTCATGTTCTTCACTCCTTTCTTCGCGAAGCCGATTGCGCCGAGCTGCCCGACGGAGCAGTCGGGAGGGCGGCCCAGTTCCGGTAACTGGAACAGGTAACTAACCTGATGAAGTGTTGCTATATAGGTGACCTGAGGTCAAATGCCGGGTTTAGCATCTGTATTGCATCATTAGTAATGTCCAAAACATCATTGATGCCCATTTTGGAGCATTGAATCACAATCACAGCAATCCATAACAATGAATAGCCAAGCCACGCAAAACAAGACAATTTTGTCATATGTGACCTCATTTCACCTTGAAGATGTTGAGCTAAGGTCATAGAATTTGCACACAATATAGTTCACTACCGTACCCATCCGCCCTGTGAATTTCGTGTCTTCAGCTTTAAAAGGAGCCAAGATCTCAGGGGGGCGGAATCCGCCCCCCCCCTCCAGTGCGCGTAATTTTCAGAGTCCCTCCAGGGCGCGTGTTAACAAACGTAAAGTCTTTGTCTGAATTTTATTCAGATAATAAGGAGATTCATTGATATGGAGATTCATCAGGTACATAGTTAACTAAACAAGTCGAAAGGCGCTGTGCAGTGGTGTACGTACTCGGTAATAGGTAATCCTTGAACATGCGATACGGTGGGGATGCCTGGTAGTGTATCCTATGGTGGGTTGGTGACGTCCGGTGGTATCCTCTGTGGTGGAGGTGGGCGATATCTGGTGGTGTTCTCCTGTGATGGTGGGTGATACCTGGTGGTGTTCCCTGTGTTGTGTTGGTGACGTTCGGTGGTGTCCTCTGTGGTGGAGGTGGGTGATACCTTGTAGTGTTCCCTGTGGTGTGTTAGTGATGTCCGGTGGTGTCCTCTGTGGTGGAGGTGGGTGATGCCTGGTAGTGTTCCCTGTGGTGTGTTGGTTACGTTCGGTGGTGTCCTCTGTGGTGGAGGTGGGTGATACCTGGTAGTGTTACCCTGTGGTGTGTTGGTGACGTCCGGTGGTGTCCTCTGTGGTGGAGGTGGGCGATCTCTGGTAATGTTCCCTGTGGTGTGTTGGTGACATTCGATGGTGTCCTCTGTGGTGGACGTGGGTGAAACCTCGTAATGTTACCTGTGGTGTGTTGGTGACGTTCGGTGGTGTCCTCTGTGGTGGAGGTGGGTGATACCTGGTAGTGTTCCCTGTGGTGTGTTGGGTCTGGTGGTGTTTCTGTGGTGTGTTGGTGACGTTCGGTGGTGTCCTCTGTGGTGGAGGTGGGTGATACCTGGTAGTGTTCCCTGTGGTGTGTTAGTGATGTCGGTGGTGTCCTCTGTGGTGGAGGTGGGTGACATCTGGTAGTGTTCTCTGTGGTGTGTTGGTGATGTTCGGTGGCGTCCTCTGTGGTGGAGGTGGGTGATACCTGGTAGTGTTCCCTGTGATGTGTTGGTGACGTTCGGTGGTGTCCTCTGTGGTGGAGGTGGGTGATACCTGGTAGTGTTCCCTGTGGTGGAGGTGGGTGATACCTGGTAGTGTTCCCTGTGGTGTGTTGGTGACGTTCGGTGGTGTCCTCTGTGGTGGAGGTGGGTGATACCTTGTAGTGTTCCCTGTGGTGTGTTGGGGACGTCCGGTGGTGTCCTCTGTGGTGGAGGTGGGTGATACCTGATAGTGTTCCCTGTGGTATGTTGGTGAAGTCCGGTGGTGCCCTCTGTGGTAGAGGTGGGTGATACCTGGTAGCATTCCCTGTGGTGTGTTAGTGACGTCTGGTGGTGTCCTCTGTGGTGGAGGTGGGTGATACCTGGTAGTGTTCCCTGTAGTGTGTTGGTGACGTCCGGTGGTGTCCTCTGTGGTGGAAGTGGGTGATATCTGATAGTGTTTCCTGTGGTATGTTGGTGACGTCCGGTGGTGTCCTCTGTGGTGGAAGTGGGTGATATCTGATAGTGTTTCCTGTGGTATGTTGGTGACGTTCGGTGGTGTCCTCTGTGGTGGAGGTGGGTGATATCTGATAGTATCCCCTGTGGTGTGTTAGTGATGTCCGGTGGTGTTCTCTATGGTGGAGGTGGGTGATATCTGGTAGTGTTCCCTGTGGTCTGTTGGTGACGTCCGGTGGTGTCCTCTGTGGTGGAGGTGGGTGATACCTGATTGTGTTCCCTGTGGTATGTTGGTGACGTTCGATGGTGTCCTCTGTGGTGGAGGTGGGTGATATCTGGTAGTGTTCCCTGTGGTGTGTTGGTGACGTCCGGTGGTGTCCTCTGTGGTGGAGGTGGGTGATATCTGGTAGTGTTCCCTGTGGTATGTTCGTGACGTCCGGTGGTGTCCTCTGTGGTGGCGGTGGGTGATATCTGGTAGTGTTCCCTGTGGTATGTCGGTGACGTCCGGTGGTGTCCTCTGTGGTGGAGGTGGGTGATATCTGATAGTATCCCCTGTGGTGTGTTAGTGATGTCCGGTGGTGTCCTCTATGGTGGAGGTGGGTGATATCTGGTAGTGGTCTCTGGGGTATGTTGGTAACGTCCGGTGGTGTCCTATGTGGTGGAGGTGGGTGATACCTGATTGTATTCCGTGTGGTATGTTGGTGACGTCCGGTGGTGTCCTCTGTGGTGGAGGTGGTGATACCTGGTAGTGTTCCCTGTGGTGTGTTGGTGACGTCCGGTGGTGTCCTCTGTGGTGGAAGTGGGTGATATCTGGTAGTATCCCCTGTGGTGTGTTAGTGATGTCCGGTGGTGTCCTCTATGGTGGAGGTGGGTGATATCTAGTAGTGTTCCCTGTGGTATGTTGGTGACGTCCGGTGGTGTCCTCTGTGGTGGAGGTGGGTGATACCTGGTTGTGTTCCCTGTGGTATGTTGGTGACGTCCGGTGGTGTCCTCTGTGTTGGAGGTGGGTGATATCTGATAGTATCACCTGTGGTGTGTTAGTGATGTCTGGTGGTGTCCTCTGTGGTGGAGGTGGGTGATATCTGGTAGTGTTCCCTGTGGTATGTTGGTGACGTCCGGTGGTATCCTCTGTGGTGGAGGTGGGTGATACCTGGTAGTGTTCCCTGTGGTACGTTGGTGACGTCCGGTGGTGTCCTCTGTGGTGGATGTGGGTGATACTGGTAGTGTTCCCTGTGTTGTGTTGGTGACGTTCGGTGGTGTCCTCTGTGGTGGAGGTGGGCGATATCTGGTGGTGTCCTCCTGTGGTGGGTGGGTGATACCTGGGGCATTCCACGAGAGATCGACCAGGGCCCGGCACCTTCATCTCTCATATCTAGCCAAAATTGTTGCATTGGGTTATCCTATGCCCTGAATCCACCTGTGCAAATTTTACTTCGATCAGGTCAACGGTTCAGGAGTTATAGTCTCGGGCATTTCTGGAAGGTCACGCTGCAAGGTTATGTTCGGTAGTTGATAACTAGGTTAATTATCAGTCAAAATATAAACATCCAGAAATGTTTGAACTCGCAAAGATTCAAGGAATCCAACTCTGACATTATTTATAATATGTGATGAATAATACAAGTTATCCCATGACCTCAACTCACGTGACCTCCTGTGACCTCGATGCCCGTGAATTTTTTTTAAGTGACAGAATGGAAGAAACATGTTTTTGGCTTGATACATAACATATAAAAAGAACGTTTTTTTCCATAAATTTTCATTTGGAGAGCGCAAAGCTTACCATATTGGAAGTCTTCCGAGGATTGAGCTACTAACTCGGCCGTCCCTCCGTCCATTATTGAGATGCAGTTTGATAACACATACCAACGCGTTCTCTGGCATTGTGTGGATGATGGACGGTTTTAAAAAGCAGTAATGCACCCTGATCAGCCAGTGGATGTTCTTCACGATGCACACTGCGAATCTGTTAATAGCATTAAAACAAGAGCTTTTCTTCTTATTTGGATTCCTGGTTTGATAACTTTTGCCAGTGGATATTCCAGTATGGAATATGATGCTAGTGAACAAGCGAATTTGGAGGAAACAATTAGTTCGCTCATTGGGTAACAATGAAGTAGATGGAGGAAGGATTGTCTGGTTTTCAATGGAGCTTAAGCCGGACAATGCCAACACCGTAGCCCATTGGCGCTGTACGTGGACAGTTTGGCGCTGTATGCGACAGGGAGCAATGGCGCGACTACGGGACATAATGGTATCTCAAGATGTAAAACACACAATTTTAAGTGATTTAACCAGCGAATATGTGCACAAAGCACCTCAGTTTGATCCCAGACAATAAACTGAGTGTTTTTTATGGCACAGGTCTGCTTACTTTGAATTGGTTTATTACAGGCTTAATTATTTACAGTGGCGACTTGGTCGGCGTCGATGATGTATATATCAGCCTTTATTGTGATGCTGGCTGACAAATGAAGCTGGGGAATGTGTTCACTTAGTCTTTAGTCCAATAGTGAAGTAAATATCTGGGGAAAATTCCGGGTGTTCAATGGCGCTTAAGCCGGACAATTCCAACACCGTAGCCCATTGGCGCTGTATGTGGACAGTTTGGCGCTGTATGCGACAGGGAGCAATGGCGCGACTACGGGACATAATGGTATCTCAAGATGTAAAACACACAATTTTAAGTGATTTAACCAACGAATATGTGCACAAAGCACCTCAGTTTGATCCTAGACAATAAACTGAGTGTTTTCTATGGCACAGGTCTGCTTACTTTGCATTGGTTTATTACAGGTTTAATTATTTACAGTGACGACTTGGTCGGCCTGGATGATGTATATGCCAGCCTTTATTGTGATGCTGGCTGACAAATAAAGCTGGGGAAGGTGTTTACTTAGTCTTTTGTCCAATAGTGAAGTAAATATCTGGGGAAAATGCCGGGTTCTCAATGGCGCTTATGCCGGACAATGCGAACACCGTAGCCCATTGGCGCTGTACGTGGACAGTTTGGCGCTGTATGCGACAGGGAGCAATGGCGCGACTGCGGAACATAATGGTATCTCAAGATGTAAAACACACAATTTGAAGTGATTTAACCAACGAATATGAGCACAAAGCACCTCAGTTTGATTCTGGACAAAAAGGGAGTGTTTTCTGTGGCACAGGCCTGCTTACTTTGCATTGATTTATTACGGGCTTAATTATTTACAGTGACGAGTCGGTCGGAGTCGATGATGTATATGCCAGCCTTTATTGTGATGCTGGCTGACAAATGAAGCTGGGAAAGGTGTTTACTTAGTCTTTAGTCCAATAGTGAAGTAAATATCTGGGGGAAATGCCGGGTTTTCGATGGCGCTTAGACCGGACAATGCCAACATTGTAGCCTATTGGCGCTGTATGTGGACAATTTGGCGCTCTATGCGGCAGGGAGCAATGGCGCCATTGCTGGACTAAGTGGGAACTTGAAATGTAAAACAATCCAAAACAGGTCACGTAATCAATGTATATGGTTAAAAAGGCCCACATTTTAATCCTGGCAATTTGTTTCGTCCATTCCCAGGTACTTTTAGGCCAGCCGTGCAATTTTAGAAGGTGCGTTCTTCAAGTGCATTCTGCCCGCAAGGCCAGGAAGATTTGCTACAACTCCTATGGACATTGAGCTGAAACTGAGAATATGAAAATGCAAGATCGTTCTCTGTCCTATAATGCCATCATCAGAAGAAAAATGTGTCGTTGTGTGAGGTTGAATAGGTAAATAGCACTATAATTGCAAAGTAGCATGATCTAATGCCACGTAAATTACAGGTAGTGAGGATTAAATTGATACGATATTTAATGCTGGCATAAAGGAATTGCGTCCTCATAGAGCGCCAATGTCCGCACATGGCGCCAAAATAGTTTCAAGGTATATATTGCTGAGTTATGGTGCTCAAAGCTAAGGAACATATAACTACACGTAATGCTCAACGACTTAGCATGATTAACTAACTTAACTCCGCCTTTAATGCTCCCAGGTATCCACACCATAGTAACCTTGAGATTTGCGTCTCCATACAGCGCCAAAACGGGTGCCAATTTCGAGTGGACTGTGCCCTGCGGGCACGTTTCCCCTTACAGCGCCAAATAGTCCAGTTTAGCGCCAATCCGTCCGTTTCGAGCGCCATCCCCGTTCCCGCGGCGCCGCCGCCGACAGCTGTTGGCTCGGCGCGAGGTGCGGCGACAACCCGCCGACCGGCGACAAGCAGCTGGCACGCAGAGCGGGTGTCGCCCGCCTGACGTGTCGGCACAGCCGCCAGCCGGGAGAGCGAGCCGCCGGAGGGATGACGACAGCGGTTGTGGCGCTCTTGGCGTTCGGTGCCGGCGCCGCCGGCGGACTTTTTGTGCCGTCGACAGAATCGGGTAAACAGCGCTGTTGTACGCTGGCCAGAAAGCACTCTGCTGTATTTGTCCTGTTCCGGTACGTAGGCTGGATCCACAATTTGTTGCAAGATTTGATCAACATAGCAGCTAGCTTTCATGCCTGCTTACTTGCCTTTCACCTAGTGCTGGGAGTGGGCGAATCGGTGCCTGCTGTCAGCCTTTTTCTTCGGATAATCCAATGACGAGTTCCGCGACGACTTCAAACTCCGAGAACCTCCAGACCACAAGTTTTTTTTTCTCCGGTTGTTGCAAATATCTGATGGTAACTTTTATCAGGTGGTGTAACATCCTTGAACCACGCAGTGCGGGGGAGGTGAATGAGGGGGTGGGGGGAATGAAGGCCAATTTGAACTTCCCGCTCCTGCTATTCTTCTGAGGTAACTTTTGAACTGTTTACGTCATGGCTTTGAAATTCGGCATGCCTTCCACCACATGATTTGTACACGTTGTGTCAAAACATTGCGCTCTAAGCTCCAAAGATACAGAAGCCAGTGGAAGTGAGTTAGGCTATTTCCTCGTCTCAATGCGGTTTTTATATCTGCTTCGAAACATGTTAAAAAACCATATACGATACCGTCAAACGTGAGGAATGGGTGTATATACAAAGGATGATAGAACAAATGTTAACATAAAACTATCACTTCCAGCCAAGTCTCTGCGCAAATGAAAGGCTAGGCTACACAAATGTTTCCTTGCGCAAAACTTCGCAACTAATAAATATTATTGAACACACGGAATACATGTAGTATACAATTGCGTCCGCCAAAATCGTGCCAGGTTCCAAGTCATCATCAGATCAGGTCACTGAGATATAATCCGAAACATCCCGAACGCATATGTATTCCAGGCACTCTAGGTGCTAAAATACGGACAACTGCAAAGTAAAAGTGGCTAAGACAGTGTAATTTTGCAGGTAGAGTTCATGTCTGATTTGATGGGCTCCAATTTGAGAAATACAATTTTTCCCGACATTTCGGATTAACAAAGGATAAGGAAAACAAATGGGATTTTACTTCTACAAAATTCCAGATGAATTTGGAGAGCACATGACGTCACATTAGTGGGAGTGGTTACTTCATATTGAGTGCCATCTGTTTTGAACATAGCTATCTTCAAAGAAAATTGTCATCTCAAAAATTGTCACCACATATTTCCAGGGGCCTGACTGCATCGGTGACCTTGATATTTGCAAATGTCACCTGTGCTATATTAAGTCTTGGGTTCGCATGTTTTTAATATTGAAGCACAAAATCCCAATTGTTTTACGACCAGGATCTGAAAACTACGGCATAGAGTAATGATTAACTGCATCCAGACATTTACCGAGAAGGTCAATAAAAACAGATGAACAAACATGTTTCAAGTAGTTCAAAGCATTCACGCATGTAACTACACAATACCGTCCAGCACATCTCTCTATCGTACTTAGAACAAAGGTTAGTGAGGAAT
>JAOTOM010003575.1:147500-167117 GCA_034440615.1 Ashinkailepas kermadecensis
TCCTTTTGACTATGATCCCTGAAACGATAACTTTTTCAAGCTGCTTTTGTGCTGTCGTCCCTTTGACTCTGGGGCCTTTTGACTTTTTGCCTGTTTTGTTTGTCGTCTGTTTGACTGTTATCCCTTGGACCTGTATTCATTTAGCGTTTGTACTTCGAAGATCAGGTCGGTGCAACTTTCATTCTGTTCACCGTCCTCCATTTTGATTTCTTTACATTCGACTTTTTGCCATTTGAGCATCTGTTCTTTGACTGGATGCCTTTGGCTTCTTGAACGGGCGTCGCGCGGTCGCCCCCGACTGTGACGTCACGAGCAGCGACAGGGACCAGCGGGTCGTTGGCTGCACCTCGCCGGTGTTGTGGAGGTGGCGAGAGGGTGTCCTACCGATAGTTGCATCCCAACAGCCGTCCGCCTCTCCACCTCTGGGCACTGATAGGTGTTGGTGGATGGTGGCGAAGTGCTCCCTTCAGCCTCTGGAAGCTCGGCTGGCTCTGAGAACGTCGCTGAAAGTAGTCGGCCGACCAGCTTATGCAAATCGGGAACGCTTTACACTGAAAGCCTTCCACGATGACACACGCTGCGGTCTGATCGACGTCTACCGGTGGTCATAGCCGCCCCCCCCCACCCCATCGGCGCCAGCGCTTGCCATGCGAGCGCTGAACATGCCCGCTTGCCTGACCTGCACTTGACTGAAGGCTCTGCTGTCAACACTGAGCCTGCCCGCCTGCCTGACCTGCACCTGACTGAAGCCACTGCCGTGAACACTGAGCATGCCCGGGCCTCTGCCTGAAGCCGCTGCGGCGGCCACCCAGCACTTCTGCCGTCGGCCCGGGCCCGCACGACTGCCGCTCCGCCCCGGCTACTTGATGACTCGACCGATGGCTATCGACAGTGACCGAGCAGACGTCCGAGGGCGCCGTCACCGTCCCGAGCAGTCGGTAGCTCGTCCGGGCCGGCGGAGGCGGCGCCAGCGTCCGTCCGACGGGGTCCGGCTCGAGGCGGCTGACGGCGAGCGTCGTGCTCGGGTTCAGTTCACCGGATCTGCTTCGGACGCCGTTAGACGAGAGTCATCTTTGTCGGACTGCTAGTCGGCCCTCCGAGGAGGCCCTCCACCTGAATTGAGCCGCCGACCGAGGACCGCTGATTGGGGAACATCGGCACATTCCGCTCGTCGCACGCGCGCCACGAATAGAGTCGGACTGAGTGTGGACTGACCGGCGAACAGCCGCCGGGACGTCGCGCGGCTTTGGTATCCACTTCTCACGGCATTCTTTTTTCAGGTTATTAGCTGGTGATGCCGAGGAATTTTCTCTGCAGCCCGTAGGGTGACGGGAAAATCTGAAGCGAATTCCTCGTTCGTTCATGCCAGCGCACCGGTCTCGCAGCTGGGGGCTTAATTAATTTCCCAGCATGAGCCTTCTGTCCTGGGAAATCAATGGAAAACTCATCAGCTGGTTGATTTTATTTGTACGAAAAATGACAAATAATGAGGCGAATTCCCACTAAGAGTGACGTAGAACGGATCCGTAGTCCCACAACTGAATTGATAGGGCCTTGAGTGGAAGACCATAGAAGACCGCTGCTTGCCGTGGTACCACGTTCTGAGAATACCCGGGTGGCCGGTGCACTACTCGGCAGCTGCACTATCCGTGTCGTTGTGTACCGACCTGAGAATATCCGGGTGGCCGATGCACTACTTGGCTGCTGCACTATCCGTGTCGTAGTGTCCCGTCCTGATAATTCCCGGGTGGAAGGTGCACTATTTGGCTCCTGCACTATCCGTGTCGTAGTGTCCCATCCTGAGCGTGTCAAAGTGGCCGGTGCACTACTTGGCTGATGCACTATCCGGGTCGTAGTGTCCCGTTCTGAGCGTGCCAGGGCGGCCGGTGCTCTACTCAGCTGCTGCACTATCCGTGTCGTAGTGTCCCGTCCTGAGAATATCCGGGTGGCCGGTGCTCTACTCGTCTGATGCACTATCCTTGTCGTAGTGTGCCGTCCTGAGCGTGCCAAAGTGGCCGGTGCACTACTCAGCTGCTGCACTATCCGTGTCGTAGTGTCCCATCCTGAGCGTGTCAGAGTGGCCGGTGCACTACTCGGCTGCTGCACTATCCGTGCTGTAGTGTCTCGTCCCGAGCGCGTCCGGGTGGTCGTGACGGTACACCACCGCCTCGGTCCATCAGGCGGCGCGCCACAATCGCCTCGGTCCATCAGGCGGCGCGCCACCATCGCCTCGTCCGGATAATGGCAGCAGGGCGTCGCGTCGGCCGCCGGCATGTCGTCCGAACACGGCCCCAGCCGCCCAGGGGTGGCGAAAACACCACCGGGCGGCGGGCACGCACGATCGGCCCACGATAGCGTCGCGAACACACCATAACCGTGACAAATGGAGACGGTCCGGCCGGCGCCTCCGAGCCGTCGCCGGCTTTATTCGCCTTCTGACGACTTAGTTGTGTGTTCTGCGAGAACAATGCTCCTGGCCAGTCGGGACCTGTTGCTAACGACCAATTACAGTCAGTTTTAAACACACGAGGTGGGCAAACAATGCATGCGGACGCAGATGAAAATCAGCTAGCCTCTTCTAGTGAGAAAGAAATTCCGAGCACTGAAGCACAATTATGAAAGGAAAAACATGGCAGTGGGGGGAGGGCGTAAAGTAAAGAGGGATATATATATATAGGTGAGCTGATCGATATCATGCATGGCCGAGGTGTCTCTGCCTGCGCTACAACTTTCAGATCAGAAACATATGTGAATCATCGACCGAAGGGCCAGTTTACCACAGTTTGCCACAAGGATTTGCCACAAGTTATCTGCACTTGCAATAACTGCACGCATACCACGCCTTTCCATTGCCTTCTAGAGGCGTATGTTCGTCGTATTCTACGGGAATTCGTTGTCAAACACCACACCAGCAGCAATCATCCGCGATCACAGTGTGATAGGAGCTGGCGTAGTTGGAATGGTCAGATGAAGGCCACGAGTTTGTGGACATGCTTATCATTGCAAGCGCGAACACTCTTGTGATGAAGCAGCTATCTCATTTTTAGCAGTCCAAGTCGTCTCGAAATATCCGGTGGTTCGCAATTCATAGTCTACTGTTAATGATATTGTTCCTACGGTAGACCACGCCTAACCGGTTCACCCACTCGCATCAGTTCTGTTTCTTTGCAGCACTTTGCCACGTGGCGGACATCTCCGCTTCAGATGGACATCCTGACCACCCTGTTCTCCGGCTGACGAAGGGGTGGTTTTGTCCAGAGCCAGCCCACCCACGACCCGGCTACGACCCAGCCGCCGCCGCCCACGTCTCGCAGTATTTACGACTCATGCTCTCGGGTCGCGTGGGCAGGCGATACCCATCGGACAACCCGATGCGCCCTGGACCTGATCGGCTCTTCCGTGTCGGTGCCGCCTGGTGGACGCCGTCGTGAGTGTATCAGCGGCCAGATACAGATCAAAGGTGCGACTCGAGCTTGATCAGCTACACTGTTCGCCGGTGGGGAGTGAGAAGAAGTATCAGTTGTAATGTTCGCCGATGGGGAGTGGGAAGAAGAAGTATCAGTTACAATGTTCGCCGGTGGGGAGTGAGAAGAAGAAGAAGAATCAGTTACACTGTTCGCCTGTGGGGAGTGAGAAGAAGAAGTATCAGTTACAATGTTCGCCGGTGGGGAGTGAGAAGTAAAAGAAGTATGAGTTACAATGTTCGCCGGTGGGGAGTGAGAAGAAGAAGAATCAGTTACACTGTTCGCCTGTGGGGAGTGAGAAAAAGAAGAATCAGTTACACTGTTCGCCTGTGGGGAGTGAGAAGAAGAAGTATCAGTTACAATGGTCGCCGGTGGGGAGTGAGAAGAATATTAAGACATAGGGAGCGAAGTTTCGCTTTTTTGTGTCGTAAGTTATCTGGCATGATTTATTGATCACGATATGGGATCCATAATTGACGACCGGCAACGAGATCCGGAATCATTCTCCATTATTGCATCTGACACTCAGCTCGCATTATTCTTGGTGCATTATTCGCATTTGAGAAATCCGGCCACAACATTTGTATGACCGACTCTACTCACTACAGCCAATCACTATCCATCGGACTTTAATAGCCTACCGTCTATCCGGATAGCGTGGAACCTAAGTTGACTCTTGACACATTAAGCAGCTCTCTTTATCGTTGGAATTCTCCAATATCAGTTGCGTCCCCAATAGCACTCCAATATCGCGTGCGACAGCAAGCATGAACCCTGGCAGTTACTCCAACAACGTCATGCATAAGTCATCAGCGTGTTCATGCACACGGTCCTACTCGAGCTCTCAAAGTGCACAAGCCACCTGGGTCACGACCTGGAGGAAATCATCTGGATGTGTAGCCATCTATCAGAGAGTGGGGCGAACTTTCCAACCGCGGTCACAATGAAATGGCGAGTTAACACCTCCACCTCACAGATATTGACGTCAGTCGTCTTGGAGGCTTATCCGGTATGACGAGGCACGGCTGGTGCCAATCAGGTCCGTCGGCTCGTTAGTTCGGAAGGGCTGACGTGTCTAACGTTAGCGTATTGTCGTATTGCATGGATGCTTGATGGCTGACAAATCCATGAAGATGCGAGCGACATGAATGGCGACCAAGACACTACACTGTGACACTACAAAGTGTCCAACTACCATGGCGGCAATCATCACGTTATCTATTGCATCGGCTGTGCTGAAGCACCTTTCTTTGGCCTCCCATCACCTGTCCCTTCCCGCATCCTCGAAGTGGAATGCTGAACAGGTGCCGATATAGTGCAGTACTTCTCGGCGGCCCAGTCTGCACACTCACAAATCACTTACAGTTTGTCCAGTTCTAACTCCACAGTTATTCTGTGTGCTAACAGCCACGGACCACTTGCATTAACATGCACTTACGCAAAATAAAACCATCGGTGACACAGGCACGGTCGATGAAGCATAAACACAGCTGCTAACGGGACCAGGCACTCGATTTCAAGTGGTATGACCATCGCCAGGTGGTGGTTCAACTGCAGCCAGCAATCGCCGCGTAGATAATTTTGTTGCCTATCTACTTGTGTTCATTCTGTGACATCGCGTCGACGTCGAGAAATGGAGAGCCGTGTCATTTCTAGAGACCTCTGATGCATTCTTTGTTGCCGGTTCGTTCCGTGCGGTCCTCTTGGGCCACGGACATCACACATCGATAAAAGCAAGAGCCTGAAAATTACATCGCGATGAAGCACCAGGACTCCACCCGCCGGCGCGCTATAATTGCCGAGTGGGTCTCCCAGATGAACCGAGATCAAAGGCATCCGATCGCTCCCACTCCGACAAAAACACAAATAGGACGCAGCGGTTGATTTCGTGCCCAGCGCCAGCCGCTTGGTAGCCATACAGCGGCATGATTCTTCGACAAGCGTGCCGGGTGTAAAACTCCAGCGCCGTTCAAGATCACCCATATACCCCTCCGAAGTACCAGTCGGCACATAAACCTGATTTCCAGCCGCCCGCTATGCGACCGGCGCGTCCCCACTGCGGCACACGACCCCGGCGCCGAGCTGGTGCGCCAGAATAGCCGCCCAGCCGCCAGTTCAGTGGTGCCACATTTCAGGCGCGCCGGCGGACGAGATGGACGTGACTGGCGCATTGGCGCCGTGCTCCGCCGCACCGTCCACATGACGTCGTAAACACGGCCGCCAGACCCGGCCGTGAGAGATGTTCCGTGGTGGGGAACACCTCTCACGGCCGCGAGACCTGACTGTGAGAAGTGCTCCGTGGCGGGGAACAGCGGTACTCATCGCTCTTCCCCACCATGGAACATCTCTCACAGCCGCGAGACCTGGCTGTGAGATGGGTTCCGTGGTGGGAAACAGCGGTGCTCATCGCTCTTCCTGCTCGAATGTGATCCTGGGAGAGCCCCATGGACTTACTTCCCTGTGACCTGTGGCTATATGTTGTTCCGCTTCCTTCGCCATGGCCAGGAGGCTTCATGCCCTTTCAAATCATATTTACAGGATTGCTACTGGAGAAATAAATTATTGGTTTGCAAGAAATAAAAGCAAAAATAATTGAAGCACGTTCTAGATAAATCGGAAGGTCTCGCCAATCTCATCATATAAATATGGAATGCATGCGTCCACATTTCACATGGATCATGAAAACGTCAGAAAGGAGTCCGCACCGACCAATGCCAGTATAGGGTACTTGAAAGTTTTCTCTTCTTTAATAAAATCACTCGTTAAAAGAAAGCTGGCTGAAAGCTGGACTACTGAGTGATCCATAAGTGATCAGACAAGATCCATCAGATCCATAATATCCATCAAATCCATAAGATCCATAAGTGATATGGACATGAAGGCATCATTTTCTTCATGTCCATGCTCAAGCTGAACGAAGAATGGAAACGGTTGGAGAAGAACAAGAAGAAGCAGAACCAGCGTGGGTTGAACAGAGATTGCAGCACCAGATCGATCTCGCGACTATCTGTAGCATCGCCGCAGATAATGCCGATGGTCTGATGATGAAAGACAAACTGAGGAAGACGAGGACAGCGAGGAGGATATATGCTATTCAGAAACCAGGTAACTGAGAGAATCGGAAGCTTAGGAAACGTTCATGCTAAGGATATCAGAAAGAGCAATGGACGAATGAAACGACGAGCAGCAGAAGAAGCGAGGGCAGCCTCCGTCTGTGCCAATGCCTATGCTTACCAGCGATCGATCTGAATGACCCTGTGGAGAAAGTGGGTGATGACGCTGACTGAAGGACTGTGCAGAAAGCTCTGAAGAGCGACACTATGCCAGTTAACATTCCTAACATTGGTAGGATTCCCTCCTAGCTCCCCTAGGACGGCAGATGTGGAAGCTGTTACAGCGGAGACGAGGCACGTCAGCCCTGCCGCTCTAATTGCTATTGTCGGCAATATTGCCGTTTGTTTGTTTGTTTGTTCATTTATGTCATACATCATAGCACACATATAACATGGACAACTTTGCGATTGGCACAAATACCAAGGTCGTCTTGAATCGAGGTGCCTCTCGCAACAACTCTCAACCAATAAAACTGTTAACCACCGACACGGTGCGACAATCGCTACCCGCCCCCGCCAGCACGCCCCATCGCCACACCCGACAAGGTGCGACAATCGCTACCCGCCCCCGCCAGCACGCCACATCACCATACAAAACATGCACTGATATGTGCGGTATCTAACATTATACCTGCACCCGGTAGCACCTGCTTAGTTCCCAAGGTTAATTTGTTGCGCAAAAGCGTTTTGTGTTTACAACAAACGTCTAGAATGCTAATGCAACACCCTGCTCAAGGCTCTTTCTGAGACCATCTTAAAAATAAGTGTTCGTAAGATCTCCCTTTCAGTTAAATTAGTGAGCATATCTGATGTGTTGCGGAGTTTGGTGAATAGGATTTTTCTATGGTACGCATAAAGGGGACGGTGAACGGTACTAGGTCAATGCATTTTATATTTCTGTGTTTATGCAATTTTCAAGAGTTTGTGTCGATTTTCACAATTTGTATATGAAAATACATTTTCAACACAAATATGGAAGCACTTCTCGGCCAGCTAAAACTCGATCTACACTCATTGAATTCGAGGTTGAATGTATAACCTGTGTAATCTAAAAGTGGTAGTTGTAATTTGCCAAATTTGCCAGAGTCACACCGATCGTCTGTCGGCCACAGGTGGACTCAGCAGCAGGTGGACCATGAGTCGAGTCGATGTGTGCTGACACGTGGGCAGAAGATACTGACATGTCCGGATACCTACCGGGGCCCGGAGATCTTCTGGGGCCCGGAGACCTGCTGGGGCCCGGAGATCTTCTGGGGCCCGGAGACCTGCCGGGGCCCGGAGATCTTCTGGGGCCCGGAGACCTGCTGGGGTTCGTAAACATGCTGGGGCCGGATACCTGTTGGGGCCCAGAGACCTGTTCGGGCCCGGAGACCTGTTGAGGTCCGGAGACCTGCTTGGGCCCGGAGATCTGCCGGGGCCCGGAGACCTGCTGGGCCCGGGTGCCTTTCGTGGCCCAGATATCTGCTGGGGCCCGGAGTCCTGCTGGGCCTGGAGACCTGCTGGGGTCTGGAGACCTGCCGGGGCCCCGTATGCTCCAGCGATGGTTCCATCTGTTGTCGAGCCTGCCACGGCGCTGTGTCGCCCAGTGCGCTCGCCTGCCCGGTGTAGCAGTACTGGCAACAGACGACACACCCCACTCTCAGACGGCGCTGTGTCGCCCAGTGCGCTCGCCTGCCCGGTGTAGCAGTACTGGCAACAGACGACACACCCCACTCTCAGACGGCGCTGTGTCGCCCAGTGCGCTCGCCTGCCCGGTGTAGCAGTACTGGCAACAGACGACACACCCCACTCTCAGACGGCGCTGTGTCGCCCAGTGCGCTCGCCTGCCCGGGGTAGCAGTACTGGCAACAGACGTCACACCCCACTCTCAGACGGAACCGATCAAGGCGCGCGGCGGAGAGCTACGGCCCGCGTATGCTACACGATCGCTCGGGTCGGACGCGCCGGGGAGTCGTTGCGTGTGGTTGATGCTACCGGTGTGGTTCTCAAATGGGGGCGGGGGCGGGGGCGGAGATAGATCGGTGCTCATCTAAGTGCTCATCGGTGCTCATCTATTCCAAGCTAAGTATCCAAAGTATGTCGTATAATTATTGCTTCGGGTGTGGAAAATGTATGACAAGACAGAAAGTAAAAATATACAAAAATGTTCCCTGACATCTGTTCGAAGTACATCTGATACATTATACTTGTGAGAAAGAGAGGGAGATCGGGAGAGAGGGGATGAATGTGGAATGAGATCGTACAGCTGAATATTTGTCGAATGTCAATGCTCGCTGATGGTGCAGTGTATGCAATCTGCTATCACATTGTATCACTGACGCGCCACTGATTTCCAAATCACTATGGTGTTAAGAACTGAGTGCTCTCACCATGCGTTGACGTTTCTCAGGAAAGTTAATAAATTCTTGCTGACATAACATTTTTGTGTGCTTTACTGCAGTTCACTGCATGCAAGTGATTGGCATTTCATGTTTTGGTATGCTCTTAGACTAATCTGTACCACCGACGGCATTCTCAAGATTAATATAGGTCATGAATCGAACTCGATAGCACTTGATGAGCGATGACATCAAACATTAACCGAGCATCTATTGCGAAAGGTAATACATAGTTATTGACATCGGATGACGCCTGCGACGAGGAGTAAATCCGGAACACTTGCCGGCTTGAGTTTGAATTCTGCAAGCATTTTTACCTTTGGAAAATCCCAAAAATAAGTTGCAAATTCTTGTAATGCATTGAATATGACGGTTGGTGTGACTTGCGAGAGCATAACTTGACTTGGCCTGTTAAACATACATGTCAAGAGAGCAAAGGGGATGGTGATAGATTCTTGCGGAGCTAAGCCGCACTCTGATGCTTAGCTCACTGTTGTATCCGCTGCCCGGCCAGGCTGCAGCTGCCAAGGACACACATTTAGGAAATATCGAACTTTAACCTGACGCTAACCGAAACATCGGATTCGTCATCGAACATTGAACATTCAACGTGATGCCTTTGCCATTGTGGCTCTTCCCCAATACCGGTCGCAAGGAGGGCGCGTGGTGTCCCCCGGATGGGATGGCTGACAAGAGGCATTTGCTAGATGACGGGGAAGAGGTCAAGGTCAAGCGGCTAGCAGATAGCATGCAAGAAACCAAAGGAGCAGGGCGGAATCCGCCCCCCCCCCGCCTTCGCATAGGAATCGGCTTGAAAGGCATTATCGACCCCCCCTAGTATGCACAAGGCAACCCGATACTACAGTCGGCCAGTTTAACTGACATTATACACGCAACAGCGAAGGTCAGTGTTCTGCGCACAAACTGCCAACATGGAGTATTCAATATTGTACGCTCATACCCTACCAGAGCAATTGTTTACTCCGCCCTGCCAGTTTTGGCGAGATTGACTGCTTGTCGCCGCAGTTGTACATTTTTCATTTTCGTGGGACGACACCCGTCGTTCTTTTCGTTCTTTTCTTGGGGTGACACCATCACCCCGCGTGGATTTGTTTCATCTCGTCGTATTTCTGTTCCCTGTGTTTCTGTGTCCTTCTTATTTTTTTTAGGTTACACTAGGTTGGGCTTTCTTCCCCGCGATGGGGAAAAAACGAAAAAAGGACACCGACCCATGCTCGCCAACGGACTCAGACTCGGATTTTCCTCCTCTGACCACACCCGACGACCATCGCACGAACACAGACCTGGCCCCTGATGCTCCCTCGATTGATGGAAATGTTGATGACCCGCGCCGAACTATTCCCCTCGATGACGCCATGGAAGCCCTTTGCGCCTCGCCGACCCCTGCTCGTCCCAAGACCACGACCTCACCTCGCAATCCAGACCAGACCATCACTCTCCACGCCGCTGACCCACGTTCGAACCAGACCACTTCATCCCAACCTGAACCCATTGAACCCTACCTCGACAGTGCTGGATCATACATCGTAGTAAAGCCTGTCGAGGAGTCCGTCTCCTTTCGTCGTGTTAACGTTTTCTGGCCAACCAAGCAGCTCTTCGCCATTTGTTCCTTAGCCAATCCTGACATTGAAGCCCCAGCCAACGGAACCCTCGTCATCATAACCCAAACCCGAGCCCAGACCAAAGCCCTCCTCCGTACCACCACATTTTGTGGTAAATCCGTGACCAATTCACTCCACTCCAACCGCAATTCCACCACTTCGTCTTCGCGCCGGAGCTCCGCTTCATGTCTGAGGAAGATATTCAAGCGGAGCTCAGGCCGGAGGGGGTGACCCAAGTCCGCCGCATCACATCCTTCAAAGATGGCCAGAAACGTGACACGAGTCTCCTAATCCTTACCTTCAACTCTACAACTCTTCCCAAGACCCTCCTCGCCGGCTGCATCCGATTCCAAGTCCGTGTCTTTATTCCCAATCCTCTCCGCTGTTTCAATTGCCAGCGCTTTGGGCATGGCAGCAAGACTTGTCGCCAAACAGCACGCTGCCCAAAGTGTGGTGAATCACCCCATCCTGATTCCACCTGCTCCAAACCTGTCCACTGTCTCAACTGCAATACATCCGACCGCCTGACCACATCACCCCTCTGTCCAGTATGGCGCAAGGAGAAGGAGGTCTGCGCTGTCAAGGCCACGACCGGGGTGTCATACCCCCAGGCCCGACGGTCTGTCGAGGCCGCATCTCCATCAACTAAAACTTACGCCCAGGCGGCCACCGTTGCTCCCCCCACACGTCGCGTCAAGACTACTTCTGCCTTGATGCAAACAGACATGATTCCAGGTTTAGCTCCACTAAAAAAACTTACTCCACTGACCACACCGACACAAACTACCCTGGCTCCCAACACTCAGACCACTCCGGCTCCAAACAAACGGACCACTCCAGGGAGGAGTGATAGGCCCCGCAGTCACTCCGCTGCGGGAGCAAATTCTCGTTCCCCGTCAGCGGGCCGCCGGTCCCACGCGGCTTGTCCAGCACCGGCCGGCGCCCACGTGACCCGACCGACTCCCAGCTGGCGGGCGTCCCCCGCGGCAGTGGCCGGCCGGCGTGATCCTGCCAAGGTCACCGGTCGGCCGGACGGTTCGAGCGAGCCAACCACCGCCGGCCGCACCCAACACACATACCCACCTGAACTGCACTCCTGGCTCCGACATGCACCGAAAGGTGCTGACAAACATTAACTCTTCCCAATGTCTACTTTTTTGCAATGGAATTGTCGTAGCTTGATATCAAATTGGGCCGAAATGAAAGCTTTTTCAATATTCTCGCGCCTATTCTCATAGCACTTCAAGGAACATGGCTTTTGCCTACAGATACATATAACTTCAATCTTTCCAATTACTCACTGTACCGTCACGATGAGGTCCGTGGACCACATCGCAGTGGCGGTACAGCACTGTACATCAACAATGATTTTACACATACACAAATTACACTGAATTCACCTTTACAAGCCGTAGCTTGTACTTTGCGTTTGCATGGCAGGAATGTGGATGTATGTTCCATTTATATTCCACCACAAACAGATAACACACACATTTTGATACAATTAGACAACCTCATAACACAATTCAAGAATCCTTTCATATTACTTGGCGATTTTAATGCCCATAGCCCAGCGTGGGATAGAACACGCACACTTACAGACACTCGTGGCCGCATCATTGAACAAATTTTAGACCGACATAATTTAGTATTACTGAACACCGGAGAGCCAACCTTTTTTCACCTTGGACATAATACAGAAACAGCTATTGATTTATAAATATGCTCTCCGACTCTGGCCAATGATTATGATTGGACCATATACACTGTTATTGATGACAGCGATCATTACCCCATTAAATTAACACCCGCATTTTCAACTGCGGCAGATACGACACCCAGTTTTATCCCTCGCTGGAAAATTTCGAAGGCCGATTGGACAACTTTTCAGGAACTTTCACATATTCAATACAACCCCAACATTTCTACCGTCGAAAACATCAACCAAGTTACCAAAACACTTCTCGAAGCAGCTTCCACCGCTATTCCACTAACAAAACCTTTCACACAAAGAACACCAGTCCCCTGGTGGTCGATAGAAGTTTCCCGATCAATAGCCGCAAGAAAGAGAGCATTTAGAAAATATTTACGCCATCCCGACCAACAAAATTTAGTCAGCCGTAATTATGAACGTGCGAAGAAACGCCGCATCATTCGCGAAGCTCGTCGCCGTTCATGGTCACTATATTTACAACAACTCACCTCTCGAACACCTCTAAGCAAAATCTGGCAGTTAATTCGCCGATTATCAGGACGCACTCCATTTAAGTCACTCCCGGCACTCAACATTCAAAACACCACAATTACAGACCCACAAACGATAGTAAATACAATAGCGGACACCATGGCTCACAATAGCTCTGACAACAACTACAGACCAGAATTTCTACAAAATGCACAACACACATTTCACACCGATTTGGCACAATTCGATTCGGACAACACTGAAACATACAATATCCCGTTTCAAGTTTCAGAACTAGATACTGCAATTTCCTCAGCCGGTTATACTTCTGTAGGTCCCGACAATTTACATTATTCCTTTTTCAGACATTTATCCAACGACACAAAACATTGCATCTTACAAACATTTAATGCATTATGGTCTGGCCATACTTTCCCCGAAACCTGGAAGGAAGCCCTCATCATCCCTATTCCAAAACCCGGCAAGAACCACAGCAACCCTAACAATTTCCGACCCATCGCTCTCACCAGTTGTCTAGGAAAACTTTTAGAACGTATGATTGTAAAAAGACTGACCTGGTACTTAGAAGCAATTCATCTGTTATCTCCAATTCAATGCGGCTTTCATCATGACCATAGTACAATAGATCATCTCATTCGATTAGAGACTGACATACGCCTTGGTTATAAAAAACATGAACACACCATTGCAGTATTTTTTAGACATTAGTAAAGCGTATGATATCGTATACAAACCGGCATTAATTTCCAAACTTCTTCACTTCGGCGTCAAAGGAAATTTAGCTCATTATTTGATAGGATTTTTGTCCGGTTCCCGTCATTTTCATCTCCGGTCCAGGTCAGCGATTTCCGAGTTACATTTCATGAAAAATGGATTATCACAGGGAAGCTGTTTATCACCAGTCTTATTCAACATCATCATTAACGATATTTTCAACGACATGCCACCTCAGATATCACACTCCCTTTTTGCAGATGACAGCGCAATTTGGTGCACAGATAAAAATGAAACACATTGTTTATTTAGACCCCAAAACGCACTTGACCGGATACACCAATGGTCCATCAAATACGGTTTCACATTTTCAGCTCCAAAATCTGCCACAATGATATTCAGCAAATCAACTCCGTGCCCAAATCCAGATACACCACTTCACCTCGGAAACACTGAGATACATTTTGTAAATTCGTTCAAATTTCTTGGTGTTATTTTCGATCACAAGCTTTCCATGTACCAGCACGTCAAACACATCCAGGCCAAATGTTTTCACAGACTCAATTTATTTCGCTGTATTACGTCTTCATAATTCGGATCCGATCGTCACACGCTATTACAATTATACAAATCCTTGGTTCCTCCCATCATAGAATATGGTTCCATAGTTTACGCAAGTGGCAGTACCTCCGCTTTGAAACTTTTGGACACCTTACAAAATAAATTTATTCGCATAGCACTCGGTGCAATGACCACGTCTCCCATTACTTCTTTACAAATCGAATCAGGAATTCCACCATTAGGTCTCCGAAGAATTGAACAAACACTCAGATATGCCGCAAAAATTCAATTTAGAGAACACCACCCCACACACGCATCTTTACAAATTCTCCCAAATCTACACCACGAATATTTGGGTCCCGCCGAAAAGCGAACCGGGCTTACCATAGCTTCACGCATTAAAACATTTTCTACACAACTCCAATACAACATTCCACATATTACAGCTCTTTCTTCACCAACTACACCACCGTGGCAGTTGGCCGAGAGACATATTTTCTATCTTACCACCACTCCAAAATCACAGCTTTGTCCAGAATACGCCAAAACAAAAATTTCACCAGTTTCGTTCGCGTTATCACCATGTTCCTTTTGTTTTCACCGACGGATCCAAAGACGCAAATTGCACAGGAAATGCGATTGTTTCCGGTACATACACACAACAACATCGCTTGCCAAACGGGACCTCCATTTTCATCGCCGAATTACACGCCATTCTCACTGCCCTTCGCTATGTCTGTAACCGTTCAATTTGTCACCCCATGCGCCATGTCGTCATTTGTTCCGACTCAAAATCTGTTCTTCAATCTCTTTCTTCATTTTCCTTTTCGCACCATTGCCATATTTCCATTTATAACAGACTTGAAACACTTCATCTGATGGGCATGAAGGTCCGTTTCCTATGGGTGCCCAGCCACTGTGGCATCCCAGGAAACGAGAAAGCAGATCATTTCGCCAAACAATTATTACAATTACCACACATCACAGAAATCACACCACATTTTGACGCCATCAAATCAACAATACGACAAAACATTCGACATTTTTGGAACCAACAATGGACTGAAACCACAAACCATACACAATTACGTCTCATCAAACCTGTCATCGAAAACTGGACCACATCATACCAAGAAAAACAGACAAGAAGAAAAAGTTATATCACGGCTCCGCATAGGTCACACTTTTCTCACCAATCGATATATTTACACTGCATCACCACGACCTTCATGCCCATCATGCAACACTCATCTTACCGTTTCACACATTATCCTACACTGTCAAAAATACCATGAACATCGAAAAACACTTACCAACTACTGCCGTACACATAACATCCCCTTGTCTCTACCCACACTATTAGGAGATACACACCCTTTCCTCATCAATCTACTTTTCACTTTTCTCCAAAAAACCAACTTACTTGAAGAGTTATAAACTGACTGTCATAACATAAGTTTTCATCCATTCTACTCACGGCACGAAATGGCCTGAGCAGGCCGAAGTGCCCAACCCAACAAAACTGGAAACAAACTGCCAACTCTGTCGTGTTTGTGTCGCTCTGCCGACTATTTGCGCCGTTTGGCACACACCGGAGCGACACTGTACTGCGTGTGGGGTGGTGCCAATTGGTGGTGCCAATTGCGGGCTCGTGAGCGGTGCCACCCACACGGTGTCCATCACAAGGTCAGGCCCGGTGACCCTCTCTGAGAAGCGGGTGCTGTGTCGATGGCGCCTGACCCACGCGGTCAGATGCTGCCGCGATACCGCCTCCGAGAGGAATCGAACGCAGCAGATTGATGGGGCACTGTCACGCAGAGTACGAAACACACATCAGTCTCGGGCTCGGAAACGTTGGACAGAGATCATCAGCGGGATAGTGAAGGATGCCGGAGACGTGCCACCGATGGCAGCCACAGAAGAAGAAACAAGTCGTGAACTGGTAATGGCCAGACAAACGGCGCACTTATAAACCGGAACAACTCATTTAAATATATGGAATAAGCCACCGCCTTGGTGCCTGACAATCCCACTATTGAATTGGAAACATTGCCATCTTTCGGCCAAAAAAATGCCTAGATCCAATTAACCTAAGGCCAAATTTCACGCGTACACGAACACTACGGGCTGAAGGGAATGGCGAAACGGCGAAGGGCAGCACAACTGAGCCGCCAAGCACTGCTACACATATTGATCGTTTAACTATGCGGTACCTACAGTGTCGCGGTCAGGGTCCACTCGACCAGGTTATGGTGCTGTGCCAGCGGGGCAAATTGTAGTTGAGTTAAGTCAACAACGCCGAAGCAAGCGCTGAACATTCTGTGCAGGGCGGTTCAGCTCGCATCTCACCCCGGTCAAGCCACGCTTCGCCTCACCCACGCCACCACATGTCCGACGCTGACGGGGGGGAGGGAGGGGCGGAAACGGCTGGCGGAAACTCAGGTGTGCAGAACGCCCCTCCCCGTCCGGACGTGCCTGTTAACGACCAACGACGCCGGTCGTTATGCCCAGAATCGATACTGCAGTACGGCGGCTCCGGCCGTCCATCGATACCACAGTAGGGCGGCTCCGGCCGTCCATCGATACTGCGGTACGGCGGCTCCGGCCGTCCATCGATACCACAGTAGGGCGGCTCCGGCCGTCCATCGATACCACAGTAGGGCGGCTCCGGCCGTCCATCGATACCACAGTAGGGCGGCTCCGGTCGTCCATCGATACCACAGTAGGGCGGCTCCGCCCGTCCATCGATACCACAGTAGGGCGGCTCCGACCGTCCATCGATACCACAGTAGGGCGGCTCCGCCCATCCATCGATACCACAGTAGGGCGGCTCCGCCCGTCCATCGACTGTTTTCGCCGGCAGCATTATCCAGACATGTTGGCCGAATTCCGCAGGGCAAACCGAAGAAGCATTATCTAAACAAACAGAGCAAACACAATCGGCATACGAGGCAACACAATTCACGTACACAGTGCACATACGCTCCAGATAGGTTAAACGAGCGCGAAATAAGCCGAACAAACCAGGCAAGCAAACGAGGGTGGTGTAGCTAAAAGCAAACCGGAGAGAAAAATCAAAGCAAATACAAGCCAAGAAAATCGGGCAAACACCGTCCAGACAAAACCACCAAGCAATGAAGCGAACACAATCCAAACAAGAGCAAGCAACGCAGGCAAACCAGACAAACACAAACCTTCCAAACCGGATAAACACGGACCAGCAAGGCGAACCAAGCACGAGAACAAACACAATTCGGCCAAATTAAACGCGAATGCAGCCAGCTCAGTAAATTGTGCTGGCGACCAGAGCAAACACAACGCAGGCAGGCTGATTGAAAGCAACCCCGACAAACGGCGAGTGGGCAATGGCCATGGGCGGTATTCGGTGCTGCCGTGTTATCGCAGGCGGCGGGTGTTGCCAGATGCCGGCGGCCAGTGGAGCGTGTACGGCGGCAGTGGGGGGCGTCCAGCACGTGCCGGCTGCTCCCCCCCTCCGAGGTCGACGAATGTGCCATCTGCCGCAAGTTTAAACGGCCACAGATAGGAAGCGGCCCGACCCGGAACGCCAGGACGTCCGGCGAGTTGAAGTAGCGTGAAAGGTGTCGACGGTGTGCGGTGTGGTGCTGGCAGGTGAAGTTGGCAGGCGGTGTTGGCAGGTGTCATGCTTGACTACGCTCCTATAACAATCAATAGCGATAGGGACTCCAGGGAGGTCGGCGTTTTTGACTGACTTGACATCCATTTGTCTATTTATTAAGGTTGTTACCTTTCTCAGTCGGTAATAATCTTGTTTCTCTGATTTGACGTCTTTCTCAGACTTCTGGGGACTTCTGGAGACCTAAATGTAGTGGCCGCATCAGAGCACGCAAATTACATGACTTCTTTGTTCTTAATTCTCACTACTTCCTCACGACATAAAATATGCTCCAGGTGATACCAAAAAGCCTTAGGTTCGGCGTGTTTACCTACGAAGGCAATTGGTTGATACTGCCATGACTGTTAGTTGGTATAATTACTTTCAAGTAGATATATATATATATATATATATATATATATATATATATATATATATATATATATATGCATTCATGCATGCTTCATGTGTGTTCGGATAAACGTTCTCTGACGAATATTATATGTAGGAATTTTGGAATAGCGTAGACTACATACATGAACATCTACATACTTGCTAGGTTTTAATTGGTCCTCATGTCATCACCACACTCACATGGGACCACAATCTGAGTCTGCTTAAGACATGTCATCATGTCATCATATCTTCATCACATACTTCTGAACATGGGACCTCAGCATGAGTTTGCTTCAGACATGTATGTTGCCATATCACAGCCACATGATTAGCTGAACGCCTGAGTATCATCAATGCATTGGAAATGCTTATTGCCTGGGTATGAAATGTCGGAATGTGAACTGAATGTGCCAAAAATTGCTTAAAATCCTTGCAACTGGGAAGAGATGCATCTTGCTACCCCTACCTCTGGATCAGCCGGAGTACATTGCGGGATCTTATTGATTTTACCGAACTGCATTTCATTCTGCACAAGACGAAGTTGTAGTTTCAACTTCATCCTTTCCACGTTCTTCGTCCAGAAACCAGAAGAGACTCTTACCGGAGACCTCATCAAACTCGGAAGTAATAAAGTCAATGCCTTGCGTGTAAACCCCAATGCGGATGGCACTAAACAAACTACATGCCCTTAGTATAATTTTTTTGTAATGCCTAGTGGAGTTTTAAAGAGATAAATCAACGACAGGTTGCACACGGCACATCAATCTTTGCATGACTGACAATAATAACCACTGTGGTCAGACGTTATCATGCCATCTATGAACGATACCCATGCATCATATTTGCAAGCTGGGCCATCACTGATTTATCGTCAGGCATGGATGCCCGCCTAATGGGCCTCCTACGGTGCTCAATTAGACTAAATGGTGCTCTCCAACCACCCAAAGCGGAGGCCGCTCAGACCTGTTCCAACGACTGCGAACAACAGGTTCCCACCACCACACCCGTGCGAATGCTGCAAATATCCGTGCCGGGTAAAGCTGATTTGTTACAGGGCCAACAAAATTAAATGCTGTACATTGCCTATGCGTCCAGTTACAAGGTGTAAGAGTACATGGATACACTAAAGTACATCTTGCTCAAAGACGCTCATCCTATGTGAGTAATCGCTGAACAATATGACAGGCAAGGAACGAATTACAGCAAAAACGTTTAGCATGTCATTGCGCTCGCGCACCCCGACATGACTGGACGAGTGTATGGACATGTATGGACAGGCGTGGACGAGCGTAAGGACATATATGGACAGGCGTGGACGAGCGTACGGACATGTATGGACAGGTATGGACAGGCGTGAACGAGCGTAAGGACATGTATGGACATGTATGGACAGGTATGGACAGGCGTGGACGAGCGTAAGGACATGTATGGACAGGAATGGACAGGCGTGGACGAGCGTAAGGACAGGTATGGACAGGTATGAACTAGCGCAAGCTGATGCGGATGACTGGTGTTCAATAAAGACGCCA